>JAKSZT010053767.1:15528725-15771807 GCA_026826555.1 Tolypeutes matacus
AAAAAAAAAAAAAAAAAAAAAAAAAAAGAATGTGTTGTTTAACTTCCGTATCTTTGTGACTAATCTGGTTCTCTGGTCCTTACTGATTTCCAATTTCATTCCATTGTGGTCAGAGAAATGATTTTGTATAATTTCAATATTTCTGAATTCATTGAGTTTTTTTCTGTGTCCTAGCATGTGGTCTGACTTGGAGTATGATCCATATGCACTCGAGAAGAATGTAATGTATGTAGGTCCCGCTGTATTTGGGTGTAGTGTTCTGTATATGTCTATTAGGTCCAGATCCTCTAATGTATTATTCAAAGTCTTTGTTTCTTTATTGATTCTTTGTTGAGATGTTCTGTCTAATGTTGATTATGGTGTATTAAAGTCCCCCACTATAATTGTACAGGCATATATTTCTCCACTTAGTTTTTCCAGTATTTGCCTCGTGTATTTTGAGGTGCCGCCATATGTTGCTGGTCAGGTGCCAGTCAGGACCTGAGTCCGTGAAAATGGTGCCACGGATGAGAAAGAAAGAATAAGACAAGAAGAGAAGAGAGACTGGGATCAGGGGACTCTCCATCCGATATGGATAGAAGACTTATTATTGTTCTTTCTTCTTGAAAGATGAATCCCTTTCACTAATATATAGTGTCCGTCTTTGTCTCTTACAATTATTTTGCATTTAAAGTTTATTTTGTCCGGTATTTGTATAGCTACTCCAGCCCTTTTTTTGGTTATTGTTTGATTGTAAGATTGTTTTCCAGCCATTCACTTTCAGCCTCCTTGAATCCCTGGGTCTAAGGTGGGTTTCTTGTAGACAAATATAGATGAATCATATTTCCTAATCCATTCTGCCAATCTGTGTCTCTTGACTGGTGAGTTTAATCCATTAACATTCAGTGTTATTACTCTCAAGGAATTACATTAGCCATATTTTCTTTGGGTTTATGTGTCATATGTTGTTTTTATTTCTCTTTTGTTCTTTTTAGCTGTTCTTACACTCTCCTCCAGCTCTCTCTCTCCTATTTTTTCCTTTCAACCTGCAGAACTCCCTTTAGTATTTCTTGAAGGGCAGGTTTCTTATTGGCATACTCTCCTAATTTCTGTTTTTCTGTGTATATTTTGAGCTCTCCATCATTTTTGAATGCCGGCTTTCCTGGATAGAGAATTATTTACTAGAAGTTCTTTTCTTTTAGTACCTTGACTATGTCATACCACTGCCTTCTTGTCTCCATGGTTTCAGATAAGAAATCAGCACTTAATCTTATTGAGTTTTCTTCGTATGTGATGGTTCTCTTTTCTCTTGCTGCTTTCAGAATTTTCTCTTTGTCTTGAGCATTGGACAGTTTGATGAGTATGTCTTGGAGTAGGCCTGTTGGGATTTATACTGTTTGGGGTGCCCTGCACTTCCTGAACTTATACATCCATCTCCTTCAATAGGGTTCTGAGGTTTTCAGTCATTATTTCCCCCAACACTCCTTCTGTTCTCTTTCTCTTCTCTTCTCCCTCTGGGATGCCTATAATGCCTAAGTTTATGTGTTTTCTATTGTCATTCAAATCCCTAAGTCCATGCTGGATTTTTTTCTATAGTTTTATCTATCTGTGCTACTATCTGTTTTATTTCAGATGTACTGTCTTCCACATCACCAATTCTTTCCTCTGCCAGTTCAAATCCACTGTTATGTGCTACAGGGTCTTTCTGATTTCTTGGATTGTGTCATTCATCACCATCATATCTGTTATCTCTTCATGTATGTTTCCAATTTCTTCAGTATGTTCTCCCAATGTCTTCTTAATATCCTTAATCTCTTCCTTCATGTCATTAAGTTGGTCCATGATAGTTGTTTGGACAGCTTTGTTTAGTTGTTCAATGTTCTGCACCTCTTCCTCATTTTCAGTTGTTCATTTGCCTGGGCCATGTCTTCCTGTTTCTTAGTATGGTTTGTAATTTTTTGTTGCACTCTGGTCACCTTTTTTGTCTTGATGGGTTTATTCAGTCAATTTGCTTCTCTCTTTACTCTAAGGTTTTATTTAATTGCTGTTTTGTGGGTGTGTCTTAAGTTTTCTCTTTGACATTTTGTTCTTCTTATTCTATTTCATTGCTGTTTTCTATGTTCCCTTGGAGGAAAATATTTGGGCCAGAGAAAGTGAAAGAGATAAGAAAAGTAAAAGAATAATAGTAATAATAAATAGTAATTGTTGGAAGAGGAACTGTTTAAGACCTTGGAAAATGAATATTTAACTGATGTAAGTAGTATAGGGTAATGGGAATAGAAAAAAATGGGGTACAAACAAAGAAATGGGAAACCCATTAGAGAAAAATATATAGACTGAATTAAAAGCCCAGTATGATGAGGAGAGAGGGAAAGAGAAAAGAAAAGACAAAAAGAAAAAAAAAGTTAATAAAAGAAAGAAAACAGGATAGATGAGGTAGAAATAAAAACCAGAAAAATTGGGGACTAAACAAAGAAAGGTGGAATGTAAGATCAATAACAGAAAGCAGAAGATAGAATGATGAGGGGAGGAAAAGAGATAGCCTTGGTATACAAAATCAGTATACACAAAAAAGAGAAATCAAGGAAGAGGAAATACAGTAACCAAGAATAATGCCAGCAGCACCTTGAGGAATTTATCTCTTCATCCAGCTCCCTCTAGATTGATGCCCTGAAGCCTCCTATTCTGTGGGTTCCCAAAAGAGCTCACTGGGCAGGATCTTGCCCCCAATCAGCAGTTTTTGCTGGAGAGATCTTCCTATTTTCCTTTGAAAGAAAAAAAATAGGACCAGATTAAAGGAAAGAGATAGAAGACAAAAAGAATAATAGTAATGATATTAGTAAAAGTCAGGAGAGCAAACGTACAAGACCTAGAAATTTAAAAAATTAACACAAGTAAGAAGCACAGAGGAATAAAATTAGGAAAGTGGAATTGAAACAATGAAACAAGAAACAGAATAGAGAAACAAATATGTAGAATGAATTAAAAATGCTGGAATGGTGAGAAAAGGGGGAAAGAAAACAGAGAAGAGAGAAAGAAAAAAGTAAAAAAGGGAAAGTTTGCAAAGAAAAAGGGAAAGAGGGAGAAATACAAGCCACAAACATTGGAGACCAAATAAAAAAGTTGCAATGAAAGAACAACAATGGAAAACAAAAGACAAAATGATGAAGAAGTGAAAAAGAAATAGCATAGGTGGAATAGATCAGTAACCAAAAGAATAAAAGAAAGAAAAATCAAAAATAAACATGCAAAGAAAAGGAGAGGATACAAAACAAGCAAAAAACAAGAGAGCAGCAACTCATTTTTTTTTTTTTTTAAGGAGACAGAAGAAAATAATCATAATAAACACGGAAAAACAGCCTTCTTTCTTAGACCCCTAAGGATTTTCTTAGACTGCTGGTGTTCCTCAATCACTCACACTGCAGCCTGCCCCCTGCAGGTTTTGAACTGGGTTTCAGTGAGTAAAGTAAGGGAAATAAAAGAAAATTAACATTTTTTTTTTTTTAAATAAGAGATCCAAGAAAAGCTAATACAAAGAAAATGTCTATATGTTCCCTGTCATAAAGTTTCATCTGGATGCCTTATAACCTGGTGGATCTTTTCTCAAGGAAGAGCCAGGAACCAAACCAGGAACCTCATATATGTCAGGCAGGAATTTTCCCACTGAGCTATTCTGGGTCCTTGGGTTGCTTAACCTTTCAGAAAGCTATCTGCCCCTTTTCCCTTGGGCAGGTTAGATCCCGCACACTCAGCTGGAGTGGTACTGATCGCTGCCTGTCTCTGCCTCCTCACTGATGTAATTCCTCTCTTTACCTAGGTGGCTGGGCATGACCGCCCATCTGAGAGGATCCTCCTACCCTCTCCCTGTCAAGTCGGGGTCCCTTCTGATATACAAGGGAGGGCCAGCTGGCTAAACTCACTGCAAAAATATCACTCTCCGCTCACCCAGACCTTTCTTCCTCACAGGGAATCTACTATCATACTCCTGTTTGGAGCAGGGGGCTGGGTCTCCACCTAGTCTGTCCTCCCTGAGGGCCAGGAATGTGTGGCCCTTCCAGCCACTGAGGTAAGCAACCCCCGATTATTTCTGGCTTCTCTATCTGTCCAGTACCCTCTTAGATGACTCAGAGCACTTCCCTTGAAAGTAGACATCTGCTCTACTCTCAATTAGATACAATTCGCCAGGAGTTTTACCCCCGCTTATTATCTCAGAGGTAAGAGAGGAGAGCCCTTCCTGGCAGCCAGGAGGTTTAATAACTCATGATTACTTGTTTTGGCTTCTTCCTGTCTCTGACCCTCGTTCTTCTGGGAGTTGGTATGCAGTGTCCTGTTTTGCTGTGCCCCAAAGCAGGTCCCCAAGGTAGCCTCTGACTTTATCTTTGCTGTTTTAGTGAGAGCTAAGATTTATATGTCTAACCCGTCGGCCAGGTTCCCACAATCCCCTCTGAGTATTCTTGACAGTGTGCTTCAGGTTATTTTGAGCAGACTATTGTTTTGTTGAGATACAAAACCATATCATCAGCTTTGAAACTGAAGAATTGTGTAGAATAAGAACAGGTCTTCCTGGGTTCATGAGACTGAAAAATTTAACTGCTTTAATATGGAGGTATAGGTGAAGCAGCAAGACACCATTCCGGAAGCAGGCCATAATAATAGTATTCATGAAGCAAAGATTTAAAAGGTGGTTCTGTCAAAGAAAGACAGAATTTTTATCAGGCCTTCCAGGAAAACATTTCAGCCAAACAAACATGAATTTTCTTATAATCAGATTTGGTAAAGTCTGCTACTTAATTGACAGAGAAATTTTTTCAGCATTAAAACTCTTCAGGAATTATGGGAAAATGGCATTGCACTAACAGAGTTCAATGCTCTCACAGAAACAATTGAGAAAGAGCCAAAAGCTTTCTGAGGGACCTGCTATGGGGTCAGCAGACCAGGACAGCATTACACAACCACCAGGAGGATGAGGGACAGAGAGATGAAGAAGCTGAAACAACAAACATGAATTACCATGCCCCCTGGCAGCCAGGAAGGGCTCCCATCCCCCACCCCCAAGATATTAAACTGGGATAAAACTCTGTCTCCCCATCAGCTGTTTTCAAGGGAAAAGGGAGGCAGACATAAACAGACATCTGCATATTGATGTTCATAGTGGCATTATTCACAATTGCCAAAAGTTTGAAACAACCCCGGTGTCCACCAACTAATGAATGGATAAACAAATTATGTTGTGTACACTCGATGGACAATTATGCAGCAATAAGAAGAAATGAAGTCATGAAGCATATGACAACATGGATGAACCTGTAGGGTGTTATGTTGAGTGAAGCATGCCAAACACAAAAGAAGAAATGCTGTATGATTGCACTATTAGGAACTAAATATACTGTGTAAACTCATGGAGTTAATAGTTAGAATATAGGTCACTAGAAAATAGAATGGAGTTAGAAAACAGAGAGCTGAAGATAATTCTGTGCATACTTGGTAAATTGTTGTTTGTAAATCTTTGGAAATGAATAGAAATGGTGAAAGCATACCATGGTGTTTGTAACTAGCAGTGCTAATGTAGGGATATGATAGTGGTTGAAAGGGAAAGTCTAAGGTCATGTATATTACTAGAAGGAAAGCTAAAAACTGTAACATGGTACTGTATTTGACATTAAAACTCATGTAAAACATGAATATAGGCGATATTGCATATGACTGTTTTTACAAAATAGGGCAAATATACTAGAGAAAAGGAAAAAGAATAGCAACCATGTATGGCAGGCAAATCATAGAGAGATTGAGAGGTGATGAGTTTTGTTTGTTTGTTTGTTTGTTGTTTATTATTATTGGAATAATGAAAGTGCTCTATTAATGACTGAAGAGATGATGCACAAATTTGTGATTACACAAATTGGAATACCAGTGATTGTACACTTTGGATGGATTTATGCTTTATTAATATGTACCAATAAATTTGATTTGTTAAAAAAAAAAGAACTCTTCAGCATTAAAACTCCTCAAACTCTAAATATCTTTTGTATAGAAATTACAGAAAGAATTTAAACTGTATTAATTTGGTTGCCTTAACTAATATCAAATGAATCAAAAAATATATAAAGGAACAAACACAGAGTAAGTTTATTTCTTCTTCACATAACAGGCTTTAACAGGCTGCTTTTAGTTAAGACTTGATTCAGAAAACAGCATTGATTCATCTTATAGCGCCACCATGTTGTAAGACATTGTCATTCTTTCCATCCAGAATTGACAGAGAGAGAGAGAGAAATTGGAAGGCACCCATCAGCTTCATAAAAGTCCTCCTCTTTGAAGAGCAGACATCACTTTATTGCATGTTCCATTGTTTAGAACACAATCATTTTGTTACATCTATCTGTAGGAAAGGCTGGAAAATGAGAGTAGTTATGGCTCAGAAAGAAGGGAAAGCAGATTTTTTTTTTCCTGAGTAGCTAGCAACTTCTTCAGCAGAAGCCATTAATATTTCATTCCCTGATTTCAATAGAGATTGCCTCATATTCTACAAGCCTATTCCCTATTTAACCAAATGATTATGAGCACATTAATGAGTACTGATTACCATTGGGTTGTAACATACTATTTTACTAAGAATTAGTCATGTAAAACTAATAATTCTGTCTTTGTAGATTCTTTAAACTAGAAATTTTATCTGGCAGTCTTTGGAAAAGTGTTTCAAGATATTCTGTTATTCAAGAGAGATAAACATGGGGTAAATTGCAGAGGTGTTAGATACCTTTTCTTACAACCTTACCCAGATGTCAGTATCAGTTTTGAGGGGGTGCTTCATGAATTAAATTTGAGCTTTTACTAATGGAAATGTTTTAAAATGCCTTAAATTAAGAAGTAGAGACATTATTTATCACTAGGTGACTGTCACCAAGTGGAGCAAAGTTTAATAAGCTAATAGAATCAAAATTGATAAAGACCTCAGAATTTTGAAACCATGATCTATAAAAAATAATAAAAATGATGAAATTATGTATGGATAAAAATCTCCTGATTTGAATTTGAACACATAAGTTCATAGCAACTACTGATAAGCAAGATATAATAATTAGACATAATAACAGATCACATGGAAAAATCAATGAATTTTAGTTCCTTATAAGTTCAATGGAGCCATAATGTACTGTGGCTGCCAAAAATATATAAAAAGCTTAAACAAACTTAAGGTGCATACATAAAAATAACATGTTTTCTCAAAGAAATAAACAGTTCCTCTGAATTTTGTGAATTCTGTACTCTGATCAGGGCATATCTGGAATGACTTTCATTTCTAAGCAACACTTTTCAAGAAAGACATTGGTAAATATAGGGCATAAAAACCATAGTGTTTAGAAACTAACATTATGAATAATAGTCAAAAAATTTAAACTTTTTATAATAGAAAAGGAAATGCATAAGAAGTTAACTGTCAGAAGGTTTTCTTGTGAAAGAAGGATTAGCTCTAATCCTTCTACTCTAATCCACTACTAAGTGAATGCCATTTTGTGTCAATGTAATATTGTTATTAAAGCATTTTTGCTGTGTTACTAATATTGTTACAGTTTTCTCAGCACCATTTGTTTAAGAGACTATTCTTTCCCAATTAGGTGGACTTGGCACCCTTGTCAAAACCCAGTTGGCCATAAATGTGAGGGTTGATTTCTGAACTCATAATTCTATTCCATTTTTCTATATGTTTGTCCTTTTTCTTGTACCATGCTGTTTTGATTACAGTACCATTGAAATAAGGTTAGGACTGGGAAATGTGAATCCTCCAACTTTGTTCTTCATTTACAAAATGTTGTGGCTACTCAGGATTACTTACCGTTGCATATAAATTACATGATTGGCTTTTCCATTTCTGCAAAGAAGGCTGGTGGAAATTGTATTGGATTGAATTGAATTGAGTCTGTAAATTGCTTTGGCGTCTTAACAATATTTAGTCTTTCAATCCATGAACACAGATTGTCTTTCCATTTATTTAGGTCTTCTTTTTTTTTTTTTATTATGGGTAAAAATCAAAATTCTCACAATACGTAAAACATTTGCAAAATGATATATAAATATATATGAATATATGTGTATTTGCTTACAAAAATGTTATTTTTATATATATATATTTTAAGAGGAGCTTAGATTACCCAAAATATTACACGGAACCCACTGGGATTCCCATGTTGCCCACCTCCCACACCTCCCACCACATCCCACACAAACATCTCCCACAAGTGTGGCCCACCACCCTCAATGAACTTACACATCCTGGAGCCTTGCCACCAACCATAGACCATTTAGGTCTTCTTTGATTTCGTTTAGCAATATTTGGTAGATTTCTGTGTACAAGTCCTTTATATCCTGTATTAGTCAGGATTCTCTAAGGAAACAGAATCAACATGTTCTGTGGGGATGAACAAGTCCAGATTCCATAGACAGGTTGCAAACCAGGAGCTCTGATGAAAGTCTGATGAAGGTACTTTATGAGTTCCTGGGGGCCATTGGCTGTCCAAAGACAGGCTAGGAAATTCTCTCTGAATGCTGCAATCACTTTCCCTTTTAAGGCATTCAACTGATTGGATAAAGCATCACTCATTGCTGATGGCAATCTCCTTGGTTGATGTAGATGTAATCAGCCATCTACGCAGTAAACACATGGATGACTAAAGTCCATAATTGTCCTTGTATTACAATTAGCCCAGTGCTTGCTTGACTACACAACTGGAAAAAATTACCAGACCAAGTTGACACATTAGCCTAACCATTGCACATCCTTAATTAGTTTATTCCTACATATTTGATTCTTTTAATTGCTATTGTAAATGGAATTTTTTTTTCTTGATTTCCTTTTCAGATTGTTCATTACTAGTTTATAGAAATACTACTGATTTGGGGGTTTTGATCTTGTAACCTCTACATTGCTGTATTTATTTATTAGTTCTAGTAGCTTTGTTGTGGATTTTTCAGAATCTTCATGTCATCTGCAAATAGATAGTTTTTTTCTCCCTTTCTAATACAGATGTCTTTTTTTTCTCTTGCCTAATTTCTCTGACTAGACCTTCCAGTAAAATGTTGAATGTTACAACTCAACAACACCTGAGGGGCACGAATTAGTGAGGCCATGAGACAAAGGATGCACTGGCAGAGAATCAAAAGTAAGTTATATTGGGACTTACAGACAGGAGAGAATCTTTGATAGCAGCTGGTCAAAGGATGAATGAAGTTAGCGCTACACAAAGAGACAGGAAAAATGAGGGGTGTTATAAGGGGCATTCTGTAGGGTATGAGAACAGAGTTCCTGCTAGGGTCCCATGACTGTGCACACAGGGTTTGGTGATGTTATCTCAGAAAGGAAGTTTTACTGCTCAGAGGAGATTTGGTTTAAGACATTCTCTCCCCTGTGGGGAGGGTTAGTAACCTTTAACTTAGGCCTAGGTCATGCAGGCAGCTGCGTGCTGAGGACTCAGTGGGGACCTGGGTCCTGGACCCCCACAATCCACCCCCAAGCAGTGGCCTATCTTGACCATAGGATGAACATTGCATCCACATTCCATAGCAACAGTATAAAAGACAATAGAACAGGAGTAACATATACACAAAATTGAGCTTAATGAGGGCACAGGCCCCACCTTGTGCAACAGTAAGAATATCTAAAGCCATCCTATTTTCTAGTTGGGTTGTTTCTTTGTTTACTTAGGAAATTGCTATTTTAGCTTCATTAAGGGCTGGAGCAGTGTGATTGGCTAAAGCGCTTGTGTTTTTCAGTGACAGTTATATCACCACTGGCACAAACAAACAAACAAAAACAGTCAATGAGTAGAACCACCAGAGTGTGCACTTTACATCTACCCTTGATAGTAAAATAGTAACCACCCCACATCATGGATTCCCTCTTATCGTTCCATGCAGGCAGGGGTAATGTGATTTAGGGTGACAGATTCAGTCGTTAACTATCCTAAACCATTATATACTGCATATTCTAATCAGGCTGGGGCTAATTCACCTGTTCCCTTACAAGGTAGTCTCATTGAAAGGCAGCAGCTGAATCTCAGTCTTAAATGAGAAGTTCTTGTTCAAACTTGTCAATGGGTCGTATTCTGCCATGCCAGCAAGATGTTCCACCTTCAGTTTCTATTTAAAAATGGCTTCCTGGAATTAGCCATTTAAATACTTCAGTTTAGACAATGCTTTTACAAACTTCTTATAATTAACTGTAAGTTACCTTTTATTATTAATATTAACTCTTAGATTTCTACTTAATAATGATTTACTGGAATCAGTCACTTACATTATAATCTTTCAGTTTAGAAAATGCTTTTACAAACTTCCTATAATTGTCCATAACCACATGGACTATAGTTACTTCATCGCACGACAAATTTCACCTTTACAAAACACATTCCCTTAAACAAATTTATCAAATATTAGTCAGCATTGACTATGAATTCACTTCCACAAAACTTTTACTTCTTTCTATATCCATTTAAATCTCATGTCTCTCATTCCGTTCTATGAGGGGAAAAAAAAAACCTATTCATTTCAAATTAAGCAAGAACAATGTTTTAAAAAGTAATTTAGTAATATAGTAATTTCACTAGCCAAAAACTTACAATTTACATAATTTTAAAGATTTAATACATATAATACTAATTTATTTGATTAGTATCCTGTAAACTGTGGGAGATTATACCCAAGCTAAGTAAAATTGAAACCATTATAATTTATGCAAGAAATGTTCCTTTTTCTTCCTTCCTCCACAGGAGGCTAAAACCTCTTTTTTTTCTTTAGTAAAATTCTAAAATTGTGAATAACCTTAAAGCATACTGACTGCCAGTTTCTGGAATAATTCTAATTGTTTAATTTGTTTAATCATAATTTTAAAAATCTTTCCATAGCTTTCCACAGCTTTCAAGGACTTTTTCTTTACTTACTGAAATTTGGACATTAGATTATTACTGTCATCTCAAAAGCTGTTAAAATTTAATTGGGGAATTACAGGACAGACTATACAAAACAAGGTTTATTCTGGCATATCCCCTCAGTCCCTATCATTTAATTTCCAGGTCTAGTAGACAAAATTCTAGGCTAAACTCACATCTCATCTAAGTTTCCACCCCAGCCCATCCCCTTGGTTTCTTAAACTGGTTTTATTGGAATTCAGTCAAGATTAGGAGTAAGATAGGCCCTGGGGTAAAATAGGCTATAGAAATATTATGGAATCATTCAAGATAAACTTTTTAGTTTCTTTCCTTTAAATAGTTTTCTTATTCAGATTTTATGTGACTTTTTATCCTGTTTGGCTTTTCTAATTTGGACTTCAGGAGTATTCATTTACCAATATAAGCACGTATTTCATTTTTGGCCATTTGAATAGGACTCTTTTAAGAATTTTCATTTATTAATTTAATATTACTATCTGGAGCTATGAAAATATACACTAAACAAACAGACAAACACAAAAAGAGTTAAGACACATGAACAGAAACATAAAGCTCACTAATTTGACTCATAATTCTTACTCCTTTGGTATGGCTGTGTCTCCAAGCTCTCCACCATTTCACGTCTCTAATTTTTACTGCTTTTAACATCTCCTCTGGAATCAGTATTCCTGTTACATGCAAACTTATATTAGTAACCAGCAATCAGTTAGGATTACTTGAGTAGTATACATACAGTTAAACACTAATTTAGCAGTTGAAACAGACAGACATTTAACACATATATTCTGGATTATTCTTCAGGAGTACACTTAGACAGACTCGAAGTTCAGGAGTAAGCTATTGATTCAAAACTGAAAGTTCATTTTAATACCTTGATAAATATTCTGATTTAAATAAAATGTGACTAAAACGTAAAACATTGTCAAAATAACATCCCATTAAACTCTTCCACAGTCTACACAACTATTATGAGCTTACAGTTTTTTAATATATTTTTAATTGTAGGCTTACAAAAGCTGCTAGCATTTTTATTTCTTTTTTCTTTTTTTTTTCCATAGAGCTGTCCAGTTCAGTTACTAAACTTTAACAGCACCAATTTTATTAATGTGGCTAACCAGATCTAATTAGAATTAACATAGAAACAGATAAAAGAACATAAATGTTGCTAAGTTTTTCTCTTTCTCCAGCAGTTAACTAATTCTATAAGCCCCACTAGCCTGGAGTCACACCATCCAGGCAGCTGGGGTTTGAGGGGTTGCTGCCAGAATGTTTCCCCTATCTTAGTTAACTGCTACTCCCATTAGCATTTTTGGGGTGTCCTCATACTCATGTGGAGTTCCACAACAGTCAAGCAAGTGGTCTACACCATATTCTCACCGTGGCCCCCACTCACCCTGGAGGGCACCCTACCCCACAAGGATGTTACAAGCCAACTCGGGATTTCCCCCTTGGATTCTCCTTCCCCTGAGCTCATGCCCTCTACTGCTGGTGGTCCTTCCGTCTCCTGGCTCATGGCTCGCCAACTGTTACAACCCAACTCCTGAAGGGCACGAGTTGGTGAGGCCGTGAGACAAAGAACACACTGGGCAGAGAATCAGACATAAGTTTTATTGGGACTTACAGACAGGAGAGAATCTTTGGCGGTGGCTGGTCAAAAGATGAATGAAGTTAGTGATCTGCAAAGAGATAGGAAAAATGAGGGGTGATATAAGGGTCTCAGAACAAGGACACTCCACAGGGGTTGATAACAAGGACATTTCATAGGGTTTGAGAACAGAGTTCCCACTAGGGTACTGTGACTGCACACATGGGGTTTGGTGATGTTATCTAAGGAATGAAGTTTTATCGCTCAGAGAATATTTGGTTTAAGACATTCTCTGCCCCTGGGGAGGGTGGGTAACATTTAACTTATGCCTAGGTCATGCAGGTAGCCACATGCTGAGGTCTTAGTGGGGGCCTGGGCCCTGAGCCCCCACATTGAATAACAATGGTGACAGTAGACATCCCTTTCTTGTTCCATTGAATGTTAGTGGTGGATTTTTCATATATGCCTTTTATCACATTGAGGAAGTTTCCTTCTATTGGGAAAAAACAACAATAACAGCAGCAGCAAGAAAAGGTGAACAGGATACTTTAGGATATTATCAAGGGGCTGAACTTACATGTAATTGGAGTTCCAGAAGAAGAGAAAGAAATGTAGCAAAGAATATATTTGAAGAATAAAGGCCAAAGTTTTCCAAATTTTACAAAAAAAAAGAATTTCAACTTATAGTTCCAAGAAATTCAATCAATCTCAAGTGATATAAATATAAAGAAAGCATACTAAAGTATACCATAGTACAATAGCTAAAAGGCAAAAGTAAAGAATCTTAAAAGCAGAAAAAAAAATATGTATTTAATACCAAAAAATAAAACAGAACAAATAAACACACACAATGTTGACTGACTTACATCAGAAGCAAAAGAAGCAGAAATCATGGAAAGAAATATTTAAAGTATATCAACATCAAAATACAATAGCTAATTTAATGGAAAAGGTGGTGACTTTTTTTCACTGAAAATACAGCTAAAAGAAATTCAAGGAGAAATATTAGGGTTTTTTTTTTTCTCTAAAAATGATATGTTTCTGAGTAAATTTGTAGAATCTCCTCTGGAATTTCACATAGGTAGGTTATTGACAGAGTGATATTATTTGGTAGGATGAGGATGAGCAAAACAACATGTCTAATTTCCTCATTATTGTCAGATCCTTTGTCTGTTACTGAAACTTTTTTTTTTTTTTGCCACTAAACTCTGCCCAGAGCATCACAAAAAAACCAGGAAGACATATCTCTTCTTCCTCCAGTCAATGTCTCTCTAGTGCTCTCTGTCAAAGTTTAACATTTTGCCAGCTGGCAAAGAAGAAATATCTACAGGACTCAGGTCCATCATAACAGAGCAGATCCATCATAACAGAGCAGACAATGAGAATTGGATTTTGAGCTGAGAGCCAATGAATTGATAATTGGCATAATTGCTCTGAGGTTGAAATACTGGTAGCATCAGCTATTTTTTTTTCTTTTTAGGAGAATCCAGGGATTGAACCTGGGACCTTGTACATGGGAAGCAAGCACTCAAACCACTGAGTTACACCCACTCCTCTAGCGTCAGCTATTATTATTAATTTGGAGTGATGTGGAGTTACCAAAATAAAATGTAATCAATTAACTTAGGATATCATATGTTCAATATTGTTTCAAGTATTAGTATTTCTTTGAATATTAATTTCATTGCCATGGAAAGATGATTTTTGAGATAATCAATAAAGAAGAAGAAAGGGAGTTCCTTATAGAAATTAAATATTCTTTAGCACTGACTTTGTACAAAATGTGTTGTAAGTTAGTGGGTATTTAAAAAAACTCTCTGATGTCTCTTAAATACAAATGAGAGATAAGTTTCATACAAGTAATACAAAAATTGCTTCTAGAATGCATTATAAGATGAGTACCAAAGTAGTGTGTAAAAAAGAAATATTATTTAAAAAATCAAAGGAAAGTGGGTCTATCTAGGTCTTGGGTCAACAAGAAAACTTTCCTGAAAGACAAAAGGCATACAATAAGGCTCAAGGATAGGAATGTACAAAACATTGTCAGGAAGAATGAGAGTTCTAATTTTATTATAAGATTACTGCAGAAAAGTGATAAAGATGGGAAGAAAGGTAGGTTGATCAAAATTGAGATGGTTTAAATAAAACTTTAAAATCGTCACATAAAAAATATGAGACTGAGAAATTTTAAGTAGGGCAATGACACAATGAAAGTGATGTTTTACACAGAATAATGGAGTATTCACCATGGTAGTCAACAAGCATTAAAACTGAGAGAGAAAGAGGTAGGGAAATCAAAAGGGAACCATTGCTATCAATAGCAAAGACATTGGAATTTAAGGTTTAGACCAGAGTATTGACTGTAAAATCAGGAGAATAAATTCATTATGGAACCATCATAAAAAGATAAATAATAAGTAATTACCATTGTAAGACTACTTCTAGTTTAATTATATGCACATGTGTAAGTCACAACAGAGAGCCTTTGTAATCAGACACATATTTTTCATTTGAGCATATTGACTAATGAAATACAATGAGAGTTATCATGCACAAGAGACCTGTCTTAGTTTGCCAGGGCTGCTATAAGAAAAATTACAGTCTGAGTGGGCTTAAAAAACAGGAATTTATTGTCTCACAATTTTGAAGGCCAGAATTTCACCATCAAGACATCTGCAAGTTATGTATTTTCTAAAGTCTATCGAGTTCTGGTAGGGATTCATTCTCTGTCTACATCTGTATTAGTCAGCCAAAAGTGTGCTGATGCAAAGTACCAGAAATCTGTTGGCTTTTATAAAGGGTATTTATTTGGGGTAGAAGCTTATAGTCACAAGACCATAAAGAGTAAGTTACTTCCCTCACCAAAGTCTGTTGCCACATGTTGGAGGAAGATTACCGCTGGCCTCTGTGAGGGTTCAGCTTTCCTCTTCCTCTTAAGCCTCCGTGCTCCCAGCTTCTTCTTATCTCAGCTGTAGGCTGGCGTAAGGCTCATTTCTCTCCCCAGCACTCATTTCTCTCTGGGCTTAGCTGCAGCTGTTGGTTATAAGGTTCATCTCTCTTCCTGGGGCCTCTGCCATGTGTGTGGAGCTGTCTCTATTCTTCTTTATTCTTCTCCTGTGTATCTGCTTCCATGTGAGAATCTGTTTTATCAGCACAAAAGGGTTGGGACTCAACACTGAGTCGCACTCTAATGCCATGGTAGAATTGAAGCCCTAATCTTAACATAATTTAATCAGACCTTTTGGCTGACTCTAATACAATCAAAGGGTTAGAGGAACAGACCAGTTTACAAACATAACCTACATCTCGTTTTTGGAATTCATAAATAATATCACACTGCCAGAACATCACATGATAATCTGCTTCTTTCTGTCTTCTCCTCTGGTTTCTACTCCTCTTGCCCAGTAGTTTCCTTACATGGACATCAGTCATAATGGATTAAGGCCTATCACTATTCAGTTTGGGCAAACCTTAACTAATAACATTCAAAATTCTTATTTGTCAATGGGTCCACACTCGCAGGACGAGGGGTTAGAACTTCTTGAACATGTCTTTTGCAAAGTACATGATTCAACCCCCAATAAGACCTAATTAAGGTGAAGGCACTTACAGAAAGACTTTAGTCTAGTTTCCATCACACAGAGACAGACACAGCACATAATCTTCACAGCTGAAATCATAAAGTTTTTCCAAAAAAACTTCAGAAAGTAGTGGTGCCTTTTCTGATTTGTTAGCCTGGTACAGGACAAACCACCTTCTTTGCTAGCTTTCAGCCAAACAGCTTAATAATGGATAAAAATAAGCTTGTCTATGACTTTGGCTTTGTGCAGAGAGACAGTATGTACATAAATGCTTCATCTCCCTGAAATATAAGTAAACTTCATGTGACAAATATTTCTGAGCTATTCTTTATCACTAATAGTAAAAATGTAGCCAACATCATACTAGAATGACTTTTGCAGCATCATATTCCACAATAATACTACTTATAATTATTTTCTCCCTAAACAGCAGTACAGCTTTTATACTACTCTAAATCACATCTCCAAATAAGATTTACACACTGAGTAGTAGATGGGGGTGTAATTATGTCAAAATAGTACTTGTTCAATGATGGCAAATACCATATGTTGTAAATTTTATGCTTCTTAATGAATACTTCCCAGAGATAGCAGAAATATAACTATTTACAAATGATTTATATATTCTTATTTTTTATATTATCCCTGTCATGCAATTACATAAAGAAAATACTATGACTAGCACCATGATTTCTTTTCCTTCTTTGTTATAATTTCTTAACAAGAAATTGCTAAACTAAACCTTTACTAAGTGATCACAGTATGGTAGCCATTTTGCTAAATGCTATCACACAAAAATAACAAAGTTCCCTTGTATTTTACAGTTCAGGTAGAAGGCTTAGATAAAAAAAATTACAAGAACTTTATCAGAGCAAAAAAAAAAAAAAAGAAACAAAAAGCCACTTGACTTCTTAGAGAAGTCAAGGGAAGTTTCCCAGAAAAGTTGACTTTGAGTTTAAATTTAAAGGAAGAAATTTCACAATAAAGAAATGACTCTTGGTAAAGGAAATAGCTCAATGTTAAGAAAGGCAAAGAAAATGTCCCTTGGATAAAAAAAGTATAGGAATTAGTTCAAAATAATTAGAAAAATTTTCATATGCATGTAGAATAAGTAACTAATTTAAATTAGTATAGCTGTTTATATGTTACCAAAATATTTTAATATTTGCTGTTTGAAAATTAATGGGAATATTGGTAAGATAATTTATTTATTTATTTATTTTTATTACCGGCCAGGGCGCACTCCCTAGTGAGAGTTGCACCTAACGTCCGGTGACAGCAGTTTTTATAGAACTCCTTCCCGCATGACCAATTCTTTTTCACACGTGCCAAAAGTTGGATTTGTTCAATCATTATACATATTTCTATAGCAACCGAAAACAGAATTGTTTTAATCATCATACATATTTCTATAGCAACCCAAAACAGGATTGTTTTAATCATACATATTTCTATAGCAAAGCAAGCAAGCAATGTTTCAAAAGCTGATGTTTGCTGTTAGCATTCCAGCAGTGGGGGGAGTGGTTGAATTTGGGGGCATGATGTACTGATTCTTTTCAGACCTGGATGGGCACCTGGTTTCCACCTGCAATTGTTAGAGGGTTTTGCTACTGGGAATTTCCTGGTACTGTTTTACCTCCTTCTCACATTGTCAATGGTTTACAGTATAGCTTACAATTTAGACGGTACAGTTTAATATTTTTTGATGATATTTACCATGTCCTGTGTCCATTACTGTAAGGTAATGAAAAACCTTTCCCATGACCACTAAATACCCCTTTTAATCTTAACTGTTCCTTCCTCCCCATCCCCCTGGGGCATATGACACTCCCCTGTCTTGACTCATGGCATGACAAGATGAGAATTTAAGTATAGGAGGAGGGAAGACAGATTTCAGAAATGTAATAGGAACAAAGCAAGAAAATTATCACTAAGATAATTTTGCAGAGACAAATAGGAGGCAGATGCATCTCAGAGAATCACATTTAAGGACATATTCATATTTTATGTTCTAAAATTAAAAAAATATATAACACATCTTTTGTTTGTCTTAATGTAGACAAATTGTTCTTGTTAAAATAAATGTAAGTGGATTACATTTAAGGAGCTGCTTGATTAACTGATAACTATCCTAATAAGAATATTCATATTTTATTTTATTTTAGCTCTTTCTAAATAACCTAACATATATGGGACAGATTAATTTTCTTTTTTCTATTCTGTTAAAAAATTGAGAATTAAAGAAATGCACAAAAAAATTTCTTTGCTTATGAGTACTTCAAACAGAGAGAATTATGGGAAGATGGCAGAGTAGGAAGCTCCAGGAATCAGCCCTCCATCAAACAACCATAGAACTGGCAGGAAATGTCTAAATCAACTACTTTAAAATTCTTGAATCTAGTGGAACATTGTGCAGCATCTAGGGAAGAGCTGGAGGGAGAAGCTGGCAAATTGCAGTAAATTTCAGTGAATGTCACCCACTGCACAAAAGCTATCTTTCCCCCACACCCCTACTTGGCAGAGAGCAGTGAGGATTGCAACTCAGACACCTAGTAAAGCATGCTGGTGCCAGGTGGGCTATAAAGACCTACTCCTCAAAAATCCTGGGAATGTGGTCTGATTGCTGATCACATCTTTGGCTATTTTTCCAACCTCCTTCATGCAAAAGTGGCAAAAAGAAAGTACTTTTTTTGTTCTCACATTTTTCTTTGCATTTCCTGTTTGGGAGCAAAAACTAGTTTGAAAAGTCACAAATTGATAGCTCTAGCCCTCAACAACAAGAACAACAATAAGACATCTAACAATCCCAGAGGAGTAGGAGAAATAGGTTTCCAGAGTTATAAGAATAATGCTAAGAATGTCCATTTCTCAAGGAATAGTTAAAAAACACACAAAGAACAGGAAATTATGTCCCATTCAAGGATAAAAATGAGAATTTGTCAGAAACCACTCATGAAGAAGCTTATACATTGTAATTATTAGTCAAACACTTTTAATCAACTCACTTAAATATGTTCAAATGGTAAAGGATCCAATATGCAAAGGACCAAAAGAAATTATAAAAATGCTGTCTGAACAAAATAAAGATAGAAATTATTAAAAAGAACCAAACAAATTTTGGTCTTCAAAATATAGTAATTGAAATAAAAATTAACTGGGAAAATTTGAACAGGCAAAATAAAAGTTCAACTAAATTGAAGACAAGGCAATTGAAATTATTCAGTGTGAAGAGCAGAACAACAACAAAAAAATAATGAAGAAAAATGAACAGAGCCTGAGGGACCTGTGGGACACATGAAGTGTATCAACATTTGTATTATTGGAGTTCCATAAAGAAAGAAAAGAGAGAAAGGGATTAAAAAACTATCCCTAATATTTCAACTAATAATGGCTGGATTGAAGACCCAAGATAGCACCAGAGTAGTTTAGGCACAGTGTAACTTTCGTGCAAAATATGGTAAGGCAAAGAAATAATCTTAGGGTGCCACTTTGAGGACCACTGCAGGCCAAGGTGGTACCATTGTCCAAAAGGACTGAGGATGCAGAGATGGAGAGTCCAAAGGGAAAACCATGAGTTGATACCCCTGCCTCTGGGATTGCCATCCATCCCCCATCCCCAAAGCAAACAGCCTCTGTAAAACCTGCAGCTGAGTGGCCCCCTAGGGGGGAAAGGACAGATTCCTCCCCGGGAAGAAGGAGGGAACAGTAAAGTGCTAACTGTGGTTTCTCTTTACCAAATGTAACTACCATAACTTGCTAGATGTACTACTCAGAAGAGGTATGGAAATTGAAGGATTCATTTCCATGGAAGGATTTTCAGAAGAGAACCATTTGCTGGCCAGATGGGAAAGTGAAGGAATACAGATTGTTCTCTCCCTATTATTTCCCAGGCATGGTAGAGTTTCTTGGGCCCAATTAGCAGCTCTCTGCCACAGTTTGACTACTTAAATAAAGCAATGTTAAAGTTTTAGAAAATATTAAACTAAAAATCAAAGAAGGGCTGTGAAATAAAATAAAACCACTAGGCAAAAGAAAGAGAAATTGATTAACAGAGCAAAATCATCTATATAACCAAATGTGTAGGTATCAACAAAAGGTAACAACCACACTAAGAAACAGGAAGATATTGTTCACTCAAAGGAACAAGCCAAGAGCCTCAGTGAAACTCAGGATTTAAGAAAGCTAATAAATAATGTTCAAACAAACCTCTTTAATTAATTTAAGGAGATGAATTAAAATATAACTAAAGAGAAAAAGGATACTTAGGTGATACTGTGTGAGCATAAAGAACAATTTGAAAGCCTGCAAAAGAAAAGTAACAGAGATTAAGGGAATGAAAGACAAAATGGATGAGATTAAAAATAAATTAGAGGGGGTGTTGAATGGGAATTCTACACATGTGCATGGTTGTTTTGTAAGTTCACAACCTCTGTAATAAAAATATATATTAAAAAATAATAGGGTGGGTTGGGGGAAAAATAGACCAAATGTAAGACATGCATTATAGTTAGAAGTAAGATTTGGTGATGCTCTTGCACAATTTGTAACAAATGTTTCACAACAATGCAAAGTGTTGGTGGAGGGGTGATGTGTGGGACCCCTGTATGATATTATGCATGTTTATTTTTGTAGGTTCACGACTTTTACTATACATTTATGGTTTATGTATGTTCATGTATGAATAATATACTTCGATAATAAAAATTAAAAATACATTAGAGACATGTAACAGCCAATTCAAAATGTTAGAAGAATGAATAAATGAATTCAGAGATAGGACATTTGAAATTGAAAAGATAGGAAAAGAGGCGATGAAAAGAATGCAAAACATCGAACAGGGTCTCAAGGAACTGAATGGCAACATGAAATGCACAAACATACACATTATATTACTGCATTATAAAAAAACAATATTTTTCTCACATGCTTGTAATTTTTATTTTCTGTTTTCAATACTATAATATTTTTATCCCATGCTTGAAATTCTTATTTTGTTCTGTTTTCAGTACTGTATTGTTTTAAAATAACAATATTTTTATCAAAAGCATATACTTTATAGGAGTCCTAGAGGGGAAGAGAATGGAAAAGGGATAGAAGAATATTTGAAGAAATACTGACTGAAAATTTTCCAACCCTTATGAAAGACATGAATATCAATATTCAAGAAGGACAACATACCCCAAACAGAAAAAATACTAAAGACATACTCCAAGACATCTACTATTCAGATTGTCAAAGGCCAACTATAAAGAGGATTTTGAGAGCAGCAAGAGAAAAGTAATGTATTAGTTAAAAGGGAGCCTTAAAAAGGCTGATCTCTTTTCAGAAAACATGGAGGTGAGAAGGCAGTGGTTCAATTATTTAAGGTACTGAAAGAGAAAAACTGCCAACCAAGAATTCTTTATCTGGAAAAACTATCCTTCAAAAATGAAGGTGAGATTAAAAGTCTTTACAGACAAACAAAAACTAATAGAATAAGTTAACAAGAGAACAAATTTACTATATATATTAAAGAATGTATTATAGCCAGGAAGGAAAAAACAAGGAAGAGAGTCCTGGGGAATAGGAGAAGTGAAGAAAAATAAGTAAGAGAAAATGAAAGGGTTAAAAGACAGGCAATAGTAAGATATGAAAACAGAAAGCCAAGGGATAAAATGGACAAAGTAATTAATGCTTTACAGTAGTAACACTGAATGTTAATGGATTGACCTCCCCAATTAAAAAACATAGACTGATAGAGTGGATTAAAAAATGAGCCTTCTATTTGTTGTCTAGAAGGGACTCACCTTAGATGCAGGGACACAGTCAGGCTGAAAATGAAATTTTGGAAAAAGATATTTCATGCTAATAGCAATCAAGAAAGAGCAGATGTAGTGATGCTAATAGCAGATAAAATAAATTATAAATGCAAAATTTTATAAGAGATTAAGTAGGTTACAATATATTAATAAAAGGGACAGTTCACCAAGAAAATATAATGATAATAAATATATATGCACCTAACATTGGTGACCAAAAATGCATGACATACACACCGGCAAAACTTAAGGGAGAAATGAATGTCTCTACAATAATAGTTGGAGACTTCAACACTCCATCCTCAGTATTGAATAGAACATCCAGACAGAAGATAAATAAGGAAACCGAGATGTTGAATAATATGATAAATAAACTAGATCTAATAGACATTTATAGAGCATTACACCTCCAAACAGCAGGATATGCATTCTTCTCAAGTGCTCATGGACCTTTTTCCAGGATAGACTATATGTTGAGGCATAAGTCAAATCTCAATAAATTTAAAAACATTGAAATTATATGAAACACACAAAAGATCATAATGGAATTAAGTTGGAAATTAATAACAGGTGGAAAAAGGGAAAATTGACAAAATATGGAGATTACAAGACTCACTTAAATGATCAGTGGGTTAAAGAAGAAATTACAAGAGAAATCAGAAAATACCTAAAGACAAATGAAAACAAAAACACAACATACCAAAACATATGGGAGGCAGATAAGGAAATTTGTAGTCCTCAATGCCTAGATTAAATAAGAAGAAAGCTAAATTGAAAAACTGAACTGCACAACGAAAGGAATTAGAAAAAGAACAGCAAACTAATCTCAAATCAAGCAGAAAGAAAGAAAAAATAAAGACTAGAGCAGGAATAAATGAAATGGAAGAAAAAAGTAATAGAGAAAATGGACAGAAATAAAAGGTGTTTCTTTGATAAGATCAACAAAACTGGTAAATCCTTATCTAGTTTACAAAGAAAAAAGAGAAAAAATATGAATAATGTCAGAAGTGAGAAGGATGACATTACAACTGACACAGCCAAATAAAAGAGAACATAAGGGGATACTATGAACAGCTATGCTGACATACAACAACATTGATGAAATGGACAAATTTCTGGAAACACATGAACAAATCACACTGACCCTAGAAAAAAATAGAAAACCTCAACAAACCAATCACAAGTAAAAATGGAAACAATCATCAAAAATATCCCCAAAATGAAAAGTCCAGAACCAGATGTCATCACAGGTAAATTCTACCAGTCATTTAAAGAAGATCTAATACCAATTTTTCTCAAACTCTTCCAAAATATTAAACAGGAAGGAACATTACCAAACTTATTCTATGACACGAACATCACTCTAATACCAAAGCCAAATAAAGATATTATGAAAAAAGAAAATTACAGACCAATTTCTTTAATGAATTTGGATTCAAAAATCCTCAACAAAATACTTGCTAACTGAATCCAAAAACACATAAAAAATTATACATAATGATCAAGTCAGCTTTATATCAGGTATGCAAGGGTGGTTCAACATAAGAAAATCAATCAGTGTAATGCACAACATTAATAAATTAAAGAATAAAAAAATCGCATGGTTATTTCAATTGATGCAGAAAAAACATTTGACAAAATATAACATTCTTTCTTGATAAAGACACTCCAAAAGATAGGAATAGAAGGAAATTTTCTAAATTTGATAAAGTGCATGTATGAAAATCCCACAGCTAAAATTGTACTTAATTGTGGAAATCTGAAAGTTTTCCCACTGTGATCCAGAACAAGACAAGGATGCCCACTCTTCCCACTCATAGTCAATATTGTGCTAGAAGTTCTAGCTAGAGCAATTATGCAAGAAAAATAAATAAAAGGCACCTATATAGGAAAGGAAGAACTTCATTGTTTGCTGATGATATGATCCCATACTTAGAAAATTCTTAAAAATCCACAACAAAACTATTAGAACTTATAGACAATTTCAGCAGTGTGGTAAGTACAAGCTTAATATGCAAAAGTCAATAGCATTTCTGCAATGGCAGGGAAATTCTGGAGAGATGGCATCAGAGAAGACATGCAGGGCTCAGCACTCTCACAAAAACAATGGATAAAGGGCCAAAAGCTGTCTGAAGGAACTTCTTTGAGATCAGCAGACCAGGACAGTGCCGTGCAACCCCCAGGAGGGCAAGAGACAGAGAAATGAAGACCCAAAATGAAGACCATGAGTAACTAAATCCCCACAGTGGCCAGGAATGATACTCACCCCCATTTTCAAGCTTGGATAAAACCTGTGGTCCATTGCAGCAGACTGAGAGGGCAAAAGACATCTTCCTCAATGGGAAAAGGGAGGGTATGGTGGAGGGACAAAAGTGGTTTCTCTTCAGTGAATTTGGCCAGCACAGCCCATTTTGAATATTGGCTCTGTCCAAACCAGAAACTATGGTAAACTGAGGTTGAAAGAAACACTTCTGTGGAAAGGTTTGCCAATGAGCATCTTCTGATGCCTGGTCAGGAAACTGCAAGAGAAAAACTACATTTAGGTTTCTCTTAACCCGAAATCCTGGAAGAAAATATATATCCTATTAGTGAGTCCCTGACCCAATTTTCATAAATTAAGCTGGGCAATTTTAAAGACTCAGAATAAGTTGAATGATAAATCAAAGAAGAGCCAAGAAAAAAAAAATTAAGCAAGAGAAAAATTGACTATCATAGTAAATTCACCAATTCAGATGCCTAGACACCAGCAAAAATTACAAGCCATACTAGGAAACAGGAAGAGATGGTCCAACCAAAGAAACAAACCAAATATCCTGACAAGATACAGGATATAAACAACTAATCAGTAATGGTCACATAAATCTCTTAAATCAATTAAAAAATTGAAAGAAAATATGAATAAAGAGACAAAGGATATTAAGAAGACACCAGGTGAGCATGAAGAACAAATTGAGAGCCTGTAAAGAAAAGTAGCATAGCTTATGAGAATGAAAGACATGAAGGATGAGATTAAAAATAATTTAGAGACCCATAACAGCAGATTTGAAGGACAGAATTAATGAAATCAAGGACAGAATATCTGAACTTGAAAAGACAGGAGAACATAAAGAGAAAAGAATGGGAAAAATGGAACAGCATTTCAGGGAATTCAATGGCAATGAAAAGCAAACAAACAAACAAAAAAACATGTATGCTATTGGTGTCCCAGAAGGGGAAGAGAACAGAAAAGGAGCAGAAAGAATATTTGAAGAAATAATGACTGACAATTTTCTAACTCTTACTAAAGACATAAATATCAATATCCCAGAAGGAAAATGCACCCAAACAGAATAAATCTGAATAGACCTACTCTGAAACACCTATTATTCAGAATGACAAGTAGAAATAAAGAGAAGATTCTGAAAGTAGTAAGAGAAAATCAAAGTATCACATAAAAGGGAACTTCAATAAGATGAAATGCCTATATCTCATCAGAAACCATGGAGGTGAGAAGGCAGTGTTATGATATATTTAAGATACTGAAAGAGAAATACTGCCAGCCAAGAATTCTGTATCTTGGCAAAACTGTCCTTCAAACACAAGGATGAATTTAAAGTCTTCACAAATAAACAAAAGTATTTGACCTCTTCAAAGCACACAGTGTCCATCACTTATTTGAGTCTGGTGATTAGGTAAAATGCAAAGTCTCTCCATCATCATACCTCATACTAGAACTAGATACATGAGATTTAGAATTCATTCAGTTATATAGATGAAAAAGAACTTTAGAAAACTGTCCATATATATCCTATGGAATCCATGATCAAGTAGCCATTTTGATTGCTACTTTGGGTTTGTTGAATTAAAGGGCAACCACTCATAACTTTCCTTTGGAAATTAAATATGGGCTCCTTTCATACCAATACTATAACGTCTTCATTAAGATTAGGGACTCTATTTCAATGGAGTTATACACCACTTTTGTTACTGTCCCTACAGCCCTTTTCAATGAGTTTAAGATGTTGCAGTACTTCCCTCCATCATGTGTTCTCAATGCCTTGGTGAAAGGCATCTTCTCTGAGGTCTCTCTTGGAAGACTTATTTAGAAAGTGGAAGTGCAAGTAGCACTTGGTGAGTCCAGTACCACTCCAACTCACCTAATTTGTTGAGTTCTTTGATCTTCATTACACCTCAGAATGCTTTGTCCTTTGAACTTCATTCTTTGTAAGCCATCACTGAGTTCATGATACTGTTTAATAACCATAGAAATGACATTGGTCCCAGCCGTTCAACTTCCCACATTGAATCCAGAATCATTAGGTGCATTTTATTGAAAATTCAGTCTCACATAAATTATGTTCTCTCCACCCTCATCTGGTACCACAAGCATTCATTCCCACAGATATTCTTAAAGTCACAAATATAAATCAGCAAAATATTGAAATTCTATGGCATTGTCACCCTTTTCCTTCTGGATTTGACTTCATATTGACCCTATGGAACATGCAGGGTTCTGCATCCAGTAATAAGATAATGACTTCTGGGAAAGGTATACCATAACAATAATTGATATTTCTTGCAAAGTAACTACCTCATGCAATTGTAACAGGATCACCATAGAAAGTAATCTTCATCACATAACAAGGAATAAAGCCTGTTTCTTCTACCGTTGGAGATTCACAGAGACATTTTGGAGTTCCGAGCATTTAGAATTATCCAAACCTTTCTGATTTGAAACATCCTACATTTTCCTAATTGTAGCACTTTGATATAGCTATGAATTCCAAAATTAGATTTTAGATTATGTTTGTAAACTGCTCTGTTCCTCTGGGAGTGATTAAATTATGATTAGGCCTTTGATTGGGCCACATCAGTAGGGACAGAGGACAGATGGCAGAGTTTGGAGTTTTGCTGTTGGAGGCTTAAGCTGGAACCTGGGAAAGTAAGCACATAGACAAGCTTGGTCATGAGCAAAGAGAGA
The DNA here is from genome assembly GCA_026826555.1 of Tolypeutes matacus. NCBI lineage: Eukaryota > Metazoa > Chordata > Mammalia > Cingulata > Chlamyphoridae > Tolypeutes > Tolypeutes matacus. The sequence continues at coordinate 15,555,572 of JAKSZT010053767.1, forward strand.
AGGCCCAGGGAAGAGAAACAAGCCTTTCACTTAATAGTCTACAACTGGCCTTGTGGAGTTAACACAGCAGTTGAGCCTGAAGAGAAGCAAGCCCAGGGAAGAGAGAAACCCAAGAAACCTGAACCCTTATAGATATTGGCAACCATCTTGCTCCAACATGTGGCAATAAACTTTGGTGAGGGAGGTAACCTGTGCTTTATGGCCTGGTAACTGCAAGCTTCTACCCCAGATAAATACCCTTTATAAAACCCAACTGATTTCTGGTATTTTGCATCAGCACCCCTTTGGGTGACTAATACACTAATCAATTACTTAATCTTTATATAGCATCCTTGACGTTATGATTAATTCAACATATGAGGTGCTTCAGCAATCAAAAAAATCATACATCTGTTTTTAGATACATGAGCTATGCGGCTTCAATAGAGTTCTTTATTTAGAAGTTATAGAAATTATCTCCTTTTTATATTACGCCTAGAGGCAAGTTAACCCTATGCTTGTTGCTTTCTTTCTTAAGTACTCCAGGATACTGAGAAGCAGATGTCTAACCCAGATATATGGAAGTTACCACTTGGTCTACCAAAGCCATGCCTTAAATAGTCACTTTATTTGAAGACCACAATGGTTGATAACCTTAGTAATTTTTGACACAGTATACCACAGACTACCTGTACCCCAACTTCCAATGATAACTAGATCCTTACTACATTAGAATACAATTCAGACAGATATTAGGTCATGGTCCAATATCCCAGACCTTAAAGGCCCATAGTCTACAACTAATTCTGGTACCAAAACCTGTCAAGCAGATCACAGTTACAGATGACGAGACTATCTCATGCAATGTTAAGGAGAATGAGTTGCTTACAAAGTTGTTGAAAGGTCTAGAAAAATATGTCCTAGGCTGGGCCTCTAGGAACGAATCCTAGAACAACATTATTGAACTATGCTTCCAGTGAAAGTGATTTTTCATTAAAATCAGGGGCCTGGAGTATTGAGAGACACTGTCACATGGTTGAGCTCCAATAACAGAACACTTGTGCTGACAAGATCAGAAAATTAACCGTCAGAACTGTCAGCTCCAGTTTCCTGTGAGATTTGAACTAGCAAAACAGATGCCTCATGGACTCCTGCTTTTTTCCTTCATTAAACTCACCTCCAAAATCAAATATCTGGGCAAGTCTGACTGGCAGAATGTAAATCTAAACTGGAATATTTTGTGCAAACGTAGGACACTCAGTTTTTAGTACCCCGGTCTCTCAAAGAAGATCACCAGGAGGACATTGAACCACATGTTGAGCAACTCAGGCTACTGAATCTACTGCAATCACCTGTGTTCCAGAGCTGAGCTGAGAATATGACTCTGCTATTTAAAAAGAAGTGCCAAGGAAGAGATGATGATGAACATTGATGAAGAGTCTCAAAATATCTGTTCAGGTCCTGGCAATTCTGCACACTAATAAAATGATCTTAATCAGGTCCCTTCTCTTCTCTGGCATATTGTCTTTTTCATGAACAATCTTAATACTTTAGATAAGTTGATTTTTTTAAAAGTTTCTGTCATGTATTTTAACACATTCTATCATTTTAGAACATTGCTGAAAAGAAGAGTTCTGGGATTTAGAGGTTTTCTGCTCTTCACAACAGATTTGTTTTAGCCTGTGGAGGAAGAGTAGAGAATATGTGCGTGTGTTAGTAAGAAAATGTTAAATTTATTAAATTTCAGAAACAGTACAGTATTAGACTATAAATTTATAAAAAGCTTCAAGAAAAAATAATAAAGAAAAAGTATTATTATGCCTCAGAAAATGAAGCAGTTGCCTGGAGCTAAGAGAAAAAAATAAGCAAACACATCTAGACACAAGGGATAAGCTTTGTGAAATAACTAACTTCAAATGTAAGGATTTTGTGCCAAAAACATATTTAGAAACACAATAATGAAAATATTGTAGGAAAAATCTATGAAAGGCTTGGATGTTGGGACAATCAAAATTCCTATTTCTTTCTGTTTTTTAACCTCCATCTTTAGTGTTCTGCCTGTGAAATATTTTATACCATTAATCGCACAATGTCTATTTAAAAAGAAAATGAAAAAAGGAACAAAGACAGCTCTCAGAATCATACATTTCAAATTCACAGAAAATATCATGCTCAACATGTCATTAATTAGATGACCCTAATCTTAGAGGTTTTTCTTTGTATAAATAAATAAAGACTGGAAGATGGTTAGGAAAACGGAGAATGATTGAGAGAGGGAGGATAGAGGGGAGGATAAAAGGGCAACTGGGAGAGGAAGAAAAGCAAACAGGAGAACAAAGGATAGAAGGAATAAAAGAAGAGAAGAAGACAGAGGAAGAAAAGAAAAGAAAAGAGAAATATTGAGAAAAAGAAAGAGTGGAGAAGACTAGGAGCAAGAGACGGAGGGAAAGGGGAAGACGGAAGGGAATGTGTGGGAAGAACAGGAGTACACTGGAGGATGGGAAGAAGAAAAGACAGTGGCAACAATAACATCATCACCCCCTGTTTCTTCCAGGTGAAGTGAATTTTCAAAATTGGCTGTATTCTCCCTTTTCTTTCCAGGGATTAAGTTTCCCATAGAAAAAGTAGAAAAGCTGTTGCTGCTTCCTAAACTCAATTCCTTTCTATCAGATTTTAGTGCACAAAGTACGTACGCTTGGAAGGGATTTTTAAAAATAAGCAGAACAGGTCTTAAGAGGAGTAAAACTGTCATGTGTGTGTCTGTGTGTCTGTGTGTCTGTGTGTGAGAGAGAGAGAGAGAGGGAGAGGGAGAGGGAGAAGGAAAGGAAGAGGGAGAGGGAAAGGGAGAGGGAGAGGGAGAAGGTGAGGGCAAGAGAGACTGAAATAAATCTGTAATACCCAAAGACAACAAAAATTTATTCTTGAATTTTGAAATTGTCTTTTGCTCTTTATAGCGATGCTACCATTTTGAAGATGAAGAGAATGAACTGCTCTATCACATGTAGAATCAAATATCATCTAGGCACTAGACATTTATTTAAAAGGGACAAGATTTACTTTTCCTTTCCTAAAACAGAGACAATCAGTTGAGTGCAGTTCTCATTGTCAGAGTTAACTAACCTCTACTCACTACAACTAGTATGACTAGACATTCTAGAAATTTCTACCATGTAGCCTACTGAAAGGAAAACAAAAACTGAAAAATGTTGATTTTGCTATACCAAATTTCAAGGAATTGGCAAGCTGGCCAGGCTAAAACAGAACTAAATTAAATCACTGCTTCTGGAATCTTTCCATTTTTTTGCTTCTCCTTTTACTTTGGCAAAGTATCACATCATCTCATCAGGAGGCTATCCTGCTTCACACAAGCCTCACTAATTTCATTTTACTTTGCAAATAAAAATACACAAAACTGGGACTTAAGTGGGAATAATGCTAACTTTTAATATATTTCTACGTATGATAACCAGACAGGCTATTCTTCTAAGATGTTTTCTAGTTTTTGTGTTTTGTTTTGTTTTGTTCATTTTCATTTTCTGGCCCTGATGAGTTGAATGAGATTAATAAAAGCAAAGTTTGTAATTCTCAACCATTGGACTGACTGTCAATCATGCAGTGAATTGGGGCTTTATCTAATCTGTGTCAATCAAACTTCAAATGTATAATCTACATAATGAAAGCCAATGATTACTATGACTATTTAAAGATAACTATTAAAGTATTTCATTTGAATTCTGTGCCAAGTTGAAAATGTCTTAAATTAAGTGTTCTTAGTAGTTAAAACAAAAAGCACTTATAACTTAAAAATCTGTTCCTTTTATTGATAAGAAAGTGAGAAAGTAAAAATTGAGACCACTTGATAAGCAATTTGTTGACACTATTTTTTTGTTGTTGTTGTTAAATAGTAATATATTTCTGACATCTGGTTGTTCCTTTCCTTTCTTTTTGATTTGTTGCAAAATAAACCTAATTGTTGTGTGATCAGATTTTTTTTTTAACTAATAATGCCTAAAAATCAATCAGGTAGTAAGGTAAATTACAGGTAACATTTCAATTCCTTTGGGATTATTTTCCTACCAGACATTAGTGATAACACACCTATTGAGTTCAAGGTATTAACTTTAAAGTATGTTCCAAATATTACCTTGTTTTATATCCACAATAACAATATAAGCAGTAAAACGATTGATACTAATGAAGAAGAAAGTGAAGTCCAAGCAGATTAAATGGCTTGCCTATGCCCATGCAGATCCTTAAGGGCAAAACTAATAATAAAATCTTCACCCTTAACTGTCAAGTCATTGATCTTATCCTTGCACTATGGCACTGGTTTTTAATATAGTGTTTCTAAGTGGAAATGAAGGCACAGAAATATATGCTACACAAAATAAAAACAAGTGGGGAAAGAGATTTAGAAAAGCTCTATGTAAAAGTCATTTGTATTGGGGCTCAACAGCGTCTGTTACAGTAAGTGTTGATGAAAATGCAAACAGACAAATGTCTTCTGAAATCAAGGGCTGGGAGTATAAATTAAACCAAGCCAATATAAATCTTTCTCTTGAAAAAAGGAAAAAAAAAAAACAGTGGAAGTGAAATTCTACAGTGACAGAATAAAATAGATGGAACTGGTGCATTCCAGGGGGCTAACACCCTGACAACATGGCCATTCAGTTCTTACTGCTGGAGCAGAGAATGACCTTCTTGAAATCATTTGAGTATATTCCCTTCATTCTTCCAGAGAGCCTTTGAGCCAATCTACTATCTTCTAGTAAATATTGTTTTTTCTTTCCTTTTGCTTAAATAAGCCAAAGATGATATTTGCTGCTCACAAACAAAAGATCCTAAATGAAAAATTATTTACTCCATGAATCCCCAGCTCTAATTCAACCCAAATCTTCAGCTGGTAAATTAAAGTACTGGCTAACACAACCAAGTCTATTTGGGTTAATCAGTCTTAAATTTTAGTAAATTTAATTAATATATACATATATTTAAGATAGCAAAAAATATATAAAATTTCTTTCTTTTCCCCTAGCTTTACCTTGAAGCAGTAGCCACTTTCAGCAGTTATTGTTTTTTGTGTGTGTTTTTTTGGCAGTTACCATACTATTTCTAAATAATATACTTACATTGCTATTTCTTATTTATCAGTTTTAGAACTTATCCTTTGGCTTCATGGTGTGATAGTTAAGGAATATGTTTCTTAGACTACTACAGCCTGATCTGGTTCAATTTCTCTAATAATGTTAATGATTTGTGGTTAAATCAGTAGTTAGTTCAAATAAATTTAAATATTGTTTCTTCTTGAGCCAATTGGTGATTTATGATTACATTTCCTTTCTTATACAACCTTTTTGTTTTACCTGTGGTTAATATCTGACATATTCCCCATTTTCTTAGCTTTCTATGTACACATTTATGTATTTTTTCTAATACACCCAGAGATCTATCAAAACCTTAGCAGTAAATATCTATATATGGCTTTGGTATTAGGATGAAATTGGCTTCAGGGGTAGGATTCAGAGAGTACCATAAACAGTTTCTGTCCATGCAATTTCCAGACCAGCAAGCAAATGGCATTCATCAGCACACCTTTCCACTGAGATGTTTCATTCTGGGCTTTTCTGTGTTCCTGTGTTGATTCTCCAGAGCAGAGATTATAAGCAGGCTCTGCTGGCCAATTTCACTGAAGAAAGCCCCCTGACTCTGCTTCCATTTTCCCTTGAAACAGCTGACAGGGAGGAAGGTGTCTGTTTCCCTCTCAGTAACAGAGAGCCAGGGTTTTACACCAGCTTAATATCTTCAGAGTGGAGGAGGGGAGCTCTTCCCAGCTGCCACAGGGACTTGGTGAGTAATGTTTGTCATTTGGGCTTCTTTGTCACTCTGTCCCTCTCCCCCTTGGGAGTTGTGTAGCACTGTCCTTGTCTGCGGACCCCCAAAGTAGGTCCCTCAGACAGCTTTTGGCTGTTTCTCTGTTGTTTTTGTGAGAGCATTGAGCTCTGCATGTTAGTCCATCACCAAATTCTCACAATCCTCTCCTCCCTCTAGTTTAGCAATTTTTCTGTTTCTTGAATCCTCATTGCTGAATTGTCAGTTAGTATGCATTTATTCTCTAATTGTTGTGTTTCTTTCTTTTGATTTTTTAGCTTTTGACTTTTGGTTATACTTTCTCTGGTATTTCTTTAAACTTACTTTTCAAAATTTCTATTAAAATTTTATTTCAGTGAACACATTTTGTTTAATTTCAGGAAATTTTTCTCATTTCTCTTGGTGTTTCTTTTTCAGAGTCTCTTAATTTATGTACAAAATATCTTTCTGAGTATATTAATGTTTTACATAATTTCACTCTATATTTTCTGTATCTTCCCAGTTCCTTTTATTTTCTGTTTTTGTTTTTTCAATCATCCACTTTCATGATGGATGTTTTCTTCTCATGCTTGAAGGTCTTGATGTCTTTGTGTATTTCAGTTGATTGTTTGCTTTGAAAGTGGAAGTGGGGCTTTTTCACCAGGAGCTTTGGTAAAGGGGCAATTAGAGAATGTGCCAAACTTGTTGTAAGTGAACCTGAAATGGTAATGCATAAATGAATTTCTTTGGGGCAGTTCCATTTATCCAAAGAATTCCGCAAACCTTTACATCAAGTGGAGAGTAGCAGGAAACTATAAGCATTCTGAGAACAAGGTAGAAGGGCTTGAAGATTCCACAATTCCTTCTGTCTTCTTGACTTATCACACACTTCTCCTCTGCACACACACACCAATTGTGCTTCTTATATCTCCAGGTTTTGAGCTACTCTGTGTCAACTTCTCCACAAAAGTTTCAGGAATGTCAGGAAAAAGAAAGGATATTGTTTGGGTATGTGGACCGGAGTAAGTCACCTGCAGGAGCTAATCAGTCTTCAGATAGTCTTTCATCCATTATCTACCATCACACCATCACTTCTTTCATGCCTGGTATCTCCAAACACTAAGACTCACAGGAGTTGTCAGATGAATTGACTCAGCTTTTCCTAATATCTCCATCGCACATGCACATTTACAGGTCTCCAGATACTTAGATAATAGCATCCACTCTAAGTCAGTTAACATACCAACTTAGACATCAACTATTTCTATCACTGTTTTTATTTTTGTTTTGTTTTTAATATTTTTTATTAGATAGGATAGGGAGCTTAGCTGCTAACAATATATAATCCCAAATAGTGGTGCCATTTAGAAGATATTGGTTTATTTTGCTCTCACATAAACATGGATTAAAGGAATGTCATCCAAGATTTATGTGTAGAAGGACCCAGCTTACTGTTCCAGCCTCTTTTGGATGTGTTCTTATATCCATGGTCTAGAGAATCATCTCAATGGAGGGTAGCAGGATCAAGGAATAAATAAAAAAGAATAACAGGGAGTGACTCATTAAAAAAAAAAAAAGGCTTATAGAAGCTACCATAAGACATTTCCACCTACATTTCATTGGCTAAAATTCTATCACATATCCACTCAGTTGCAAAGGGGTCTGAATAATATGGTCAACAATTGTAGCAGCCATGTACCTAGCACCAAATCAGCATATCACATGGAAAAAAGAATAATAGCTATTGAGGGTATCCATAAGTCTCTGCTATACCTCCTCTCTCATTTTCTTTTTCCTTCTAAGTTAACATTATTTTCATTTTTCATTTTCCCAAATCTGATCTTTAATTATCTGAGCCTAATTAACCTGTTGAAAGGAGAAAATAGGTAAACTCTTGGCATTGCAAGAAATTCTTCAATACTAGAATTTTTATGTGGTCCACTTTTAGAACTATGAAATAGTCTATAATGTTTCTGAAGATATATTTTTATATTTATATTACTAGTTGTAGCAATGAAGCTAAAAACAACTCCAGTGAAGTGACTCAAAATCTATTTCCTTTCCGTGTATGACAGCATAAGGTGCACTATCTTAACATATTACAGTACAATTAATTATTGAATCTCTTCAGGGAAATAAGGGATTTGGGGGTGGACTGTATTGTTGAAAAAAATCCTTCCTTCCTTACCTTGGAGAGGAATTATTTTTCTCTTGCTTCTGTATGTGGCTTGCTTTCACAAAAATAATAAGACTGTAAGGGACATATGTCATTTCTGAGCAGAAGTCTCAGGAAGCAGCACATGGCTTTCCATGTTGTATTTTTCAGTCTGCATGACTACCAGCACTGTCCAAGTGGAGGCAGCCCCATCTTTCTGGATCCAGAGCAAAGACAACATGGAGCAGAATTGCATTTGACTTGAGAGACTTGGTGATAGTTTTATCTGTGTACAATAATCTTGTCTAGCCTGACTGAAATAATCATTCTCTCTAAATATCAGGATTTCTAAAGCTCAGTCGTCTTTGTCAACAAAAGGATTTATTTTTATTTAAAATCTTTCAATATTTCCTACAACACTAGGAATAAAATATAAAGACCGTATCTTATTCAACAAACCTGAAATAATTTTGTTCCTTGCCTGTTTCTCTTATACCATTTGTTTAAACTTACACTTCAGTCTCACGGGCCTTTTTTCTGTTCCTGAAAAAGATACTAGATAAAAATTCTATTGTTTGAAGCTCGGGACCTTTTCAAATAGTTATTCTTCTGCTAGAATATTATTTTCTCTCAAATGAATAAATCAGTTCTGTCTGTAAAGGTCCGAGATCACTATAAAGAGATGTACTTGGCCATTGTGTATAAAGAATCCCCTTTCTCTCAGGAACTCAATCCCTAACTCTATTTTTTTTTTAATTGCCACTACCCGTATTTTATTTAATTTTTGTTTTCCTATATTATTTCATATCTTCTCACAAGTCTTTAAGCAACGTGAGGGAAAGCGATAATTTGCTGCCTGGAATGTAGTAGATAAGCCATAAATGTTGGCTGAATAAATGACTGTGATGAGATATGGCCTGAGATGAGCCTGACACAGAACTACTGCTAATTCAGTAGAAGCATAAACGATATCAAGGAAAATACTTTCATAGGCTGAATTGCCAAAGCTTCTGGCTATGACTCTCTCTCTTCGGAGCTCTATTATTAACCCAGTTGTGCCCTCTTCCTTCTGGTCCACATGTAACTGAAATTCTCTTACTACCAGTGGCATTTCAAGATGGAAGTACAAATATCAGACAAAGGGAAGAAAGTAGGGCTGGGAATCTCTGGGCCTTCTCAAATTACCTTGAATTAGGAAGTGGAGTATGGTCTAAGGCTTCATATTTATGATCTTTATATCCAAATAAATCTATTTTGGGGTATATCTGTACTATAGTATGCTAACTCATACATTTTTTCATTCTTTTACTGCATTTTAAAATTTACATTATGCAACAACATAACTTTAACAAATACCTAAAGAAACAAGTATATATAAAAAGGGCTTCTAATCTCCAGGTCACCAGGACCAACATTACCTAAATTAGTAATCATTATTATTAGCATTCTATAATAAAATAATTCTAATGGACTAATAGCAATATTTCAAAACTATCATTAATATTACTAATTATCATCTTTCTTGGCAGTTCCAACACAAAGTTAAAAACAGGAGGTAAATAATGTTTACTGAATTTTAAATATTATTTAAAGAATTTTGAAACCTTCCTGATTTTTCATAAAAACTTCTTCAAAGTAAGACATTAAGAAATCATCGTTTGGATGAATCAAGCATCATTTTCTTCAACCATATCATCATCTGTAAATGTTCAGATGCAGATTAAACTAGATGCTAATTGTGCCATTTTGCAGCAATTGAAAATTCATGTGTATAGTGAACTGGAATTTTCAAAGACTGAAGAGCATCTTCAATTAAAGAAAATGGTGAATAAATTCAGCAATAAAAATGTTACAACGGTAAAGCGGTTATTGTTCTGGTTATAGCAGCAGGTCACATAGCAGCATCACAAGGAAACATACTTGGTTCTTAGCATACTGACTCTACATCTAGTCTTTCAATATGCAGGAAGAAATGACCTCATTTCAAGGTATGAAGACATGTTAGAGGACTTAAATCCAGCTGAATATGATATACTTTTGGTCTCTGAAACTGGGTGAGAATGGATAAATTACAAAAATTTCTTATGTTTCAGTTATCTGTAAAATGGGGATGAATGATAATATCTATATCAAACGTTATTTGGAGATTAAGTTAAGAACTATGAAGCAAATTAGGGCATTTTCTGCACAAGGATGTGCTCAATATATTTTAAATATCATTTGTTAAATAAAAAAGTCATTCATTGATATTAAGGAAATTATATCATCAAATCTACAAAAAAAAATGTGATGCGGAATGTAACCAAGTTATTTGGCACATATTTGGAGTTTGTGTTGTCATCATTGAAGCAATTTGTCTTCCTAGTTATCTTTAATTTTGTTATACTGATAAAACCTTGACTGTATTCCTTGCTTATATTATTTATTACCTAGCAACCAAGAGAAGTAGATCACAGTAGAAGAAATGGATGGATAAAAGTAGACTGGAATTTAAAGCCTGATATCAATAATTGTTATAGGAGATCATCCATAGACATGTTGTTTCCTGCCCCTCTCCTTTTTTCTTACCCTACCTTGTTCCATAAAGGCAACTTACCAAAAGAATATATGTTGAAAAAAGCAGAAAAGTAGCTAAGAAGTCCTAGAAAACCAGAATTAATTGTTCTTTTTCCCAATTAACAGACTTTCTGGGTTCATAATTACTCTCCATTCTGCTGTGATGCCCAGTGACTGAGGCTTGCCACCAGTTGGATGCTCACAGCAAGCCAGCTCCACCAGTTGTATGTTTACCAACGCTCAGTTGTGTTTGTTTAAAACCCTATTTATATAAGTAAATATTATTTAGATCGAAAAATATTAATTTGAAACAAAGATGGTTTTGATAAAAATTAAAATCTACTATTTAATAACATTAGATAAATGTGACCACATCATTTAAAATTACTTTCAAAATACTCATAGGCAAGATAAAAATAAAAGATTGTAAACGAATCAAAAGTCTTAGTAAATTCTGCACTCAAATTTCATCACGTATGTTTTATGTTTTTATTCTACTTTTAAAAATTGAAACTAGAAACTTCTGCTTAAGCAAAACAGGGCTTTTGGAATCCCACTCTGTGAGCTCAAATTTAAAAAAGGTCTTGATCCCATATCAAGAGATTAGGGAATGGATTCCATTTGCCTTTATGTGTTTTAAGATAAAATTAATGCTTAAAATATGCTTATATCATTTTGTGGTCTCCATCTTTATATTGTTTTCCAATTAACTGAACAATCACATTTCTATTACATTAGATAAAAAGAGTAAATGATTCAGATAGAAACACAAAATATGTCCATATTTTTTGTTGTTATCAATAACTATAATTGGGAATTACATGATGGACATAGGGCATGTTATATAATTTTTATTAGATATTTATGCTTCCATCTCAAGAAGCAAGAAAGGAGAATAGGAAACTGACCTGAACAAATATGAAAGAGGGAATAATAAAGATAAAAAATAAATAAAGCATCAAAAATATTTTTTTTAAAAGTAAATGGAATGTCAACTGATGAAATCAGTTCCTGGAAAATATTTGTAAATGTATGAAAAAAGAGATAAAATATGACTTTAGTATCAGGAATAGAAAAGGAGACATCACCATAAATCTGATAATCTGAAAAAGATAATATAAAAATATGATGCATAATTTTAGGCCAATAAATTTGACAATTTGAATAAGATGGACACATTTCTCAAAAAGTAAAAGTTACTAGGGCTGACAAAGGAAGACATTTTTAATATCTGATTAGTTTGGTATCTATTGAAGAAATTGCATCTGTTACTAAGACTTTTTGACACAAATCAGCCTCCTGGGAGATGGACTCACCAATACATACATCCAAATACCTGAGAGAGAAAAAAGAAATAAACCCCAAAAAACCAAACCAACAAACTGTTCAGTGAGTAGATAACGTGGTATTATGTCCCATATGTTTTATGAAAAAACAGGAACTTAGTACCAAAACCATACAACATCATTAAAATGTATTATTACAGACAATCTCTCATGACTTAGATGAAAATGGCCTAATTTAAATATTTTCAGAGTAAATCCAGTGACATATAAAAAGGATAATACATCATAACCAAATGGAAGTTATTCAATGATTGAAATATTGATTCAACATTTGAAAAATTAATATAATCACCTCATTAGCATAAAAAGTGTTAGAAAATTCCTATGATTAGATAGGTAAAGAAAAGCAACTTTTTCAAAAATTAAGACATGTTGATATAAAACAGAACAAAACAAAACAAAACCTCTCAGCAAACTAGAATACAAACTGCCTTTATCTGATAAATATTATCTCCAAATAATTGAGAAAAAGTGGGGGGAAGGGGGATTTACAGCAACATAATTGCTCACACTGAAGTATTGAAAGTTTTTACTCTAGTTTGGGGAAAAGTGAAAGGTGTCCACTATTACTTCTTTATTCACCATTATACATGGGTGTGTAACCAGTATAATAAGGTTTGCAAAATAAATAAAAGTTGTAAGGATTACAATAAGGGGGAAAAAAACAAGCATGAATAGCACATAACAAAATTGTGAACACAGGAAAAATTCTAAAGACTCACTCTTAAAATGAATAAGTAAAATTTTCCAGGTCTCTGGATGCAAATGTGCACACGTGTATTTTAGAATAAATGAAATTGAATAGAATAATAGAAATAAAAAATGAAATTTAAAAAATTTCCTTCATGATACTATCAAAAATCATAAAATAGCTAGGATTGAATCTTAAGAAAAATGTGTAGGACCACTACACTGAAAATTGAAATGTATTTTCAAGAGTAATTAAAGAAGTCAAATAAATGTAGTTATATGAGTCCCTAATTTATCACAGAATAACTTAAAATAATATTAGATCATTTCACTGAGAAGTAATTCCATTTGTTTCATCATCAACGTTTATGCTCTTGTTATGTATTTTAATTCTACATAGGGTATACATTACATTTATTATATTTGCTTTAAACAACCAATGGTCTTTTAAGGAAACAATAAATGTTTTTCTTTAAGCCTGAAGAATCTCCTTTAAAATTGTATGTGTTAATATGTTGCTGCTAAAATTGTTCAGTCTTTGGCATTGAAAATGTTTTTATTTAGTTGTTCACATAGAATATTTCATTAGGTATTGAATTATGTTTTTTTTTTCTTTTCTTTTGCTAAAGATGTCATCCCCATCTTCCACCCTTCATTGTCAGTTGCTATTTTTTGTTGTTCCTCTGAACATAATGCGTCTTTTTTTCTCTGACTGCTTTTAAGATACTCTCTTTATCTTCGGCCTTTAGAAGTTTAATAATGATGTGTTCAGTGTGCATGTATGTGCGTGTTTGTGTTTTAGTCCTGCTTGAGATTTACTGAACATCTTGGATATGTGGATTGATATATTTTATTAATTCTGAAAAATTCTCAACTACTATGCTTTCAAAACTTTTTTCTGTCCACCCCCCTTTTTTCTCTCCCCATTTCTGGACCTGTAATCACACATATGTTAGAACATTAGATATCATCTCACAGTTCTTGGACAGCTCTGCTCAGTCATGTTTTTTATTCCTTTTTTCCCTTTGAATTTCAGTTTCAGTAATTTCTTTTGACCTGTCTTCACTTTCTGTCACTATTTACAGATGTTAAATCCATAGAATTAATTTTTTATTTTTGATATTGCGCTTTTCTGTGCAGGTGTTTCATTTTATTTTCTTTGGTTTTCTTCCTTTACATTTTTCTGTTGAAATTCTCCATTTGTTCATATGGTTTTTTTGTCCACCATTTTATTAGAACATCTACTATATTAATCATAGTCATTTTAAAATCCTTATCTCCTAATTCTCCTTTCAGGGACATCTGAAATTAGGATCAGCTTCAAGTGAGTGTTTCCCCCCAATTGTTTATGATTCATATGTTCTTGATCATTGCATATTTCATAGAGTTTTATTATATATTGGACATTGTGTAACAAAAAAACAAATATGAAGATAAATAATATTTGCCCCTGTAAGAGGACATGTTTCTTCCTCTATCAGGCTATAACAGGATAAAAAAAATGAATCTATATAATCTGTGCATTAGAGGAGTCTGGGCTTTGTTGAGGATTTTGTTAGATTCATTACACCACTGCCTTCAAATATTTTGAGTTTGGGACCAGGGTGTTTACTTCAACATGTCATGGATCTGAGCTCTGACAAGAATTCAGAGATCTCTCTTTGCTCTACAGTTCAGCAGCCCACTTTCTGAATTGTGGGAGATCCCTCTCTGGTTTATAGCCAAGTACTCAGCTTTTTGGGTAACTGGTAACTGGGAAGTTCTTCTTTTCCTACCTTACCTCTGGCTTTTCATCTCTGAGAGATTTCTTCCACCTTCCTGCATTTCTTCTAGTCTACAATGTAAGTTTCTGCTTTGTGCATTGTGGCAATAATTTTCAGCTACTGTGTGCTTCTCCCAACCTCAATGCACCTGCCTGCTTTTGGTGAAGGTCTTCTTTATCTCAAGGAGATCTTTCACATAATTCTGACCTGCTCTCATCATTCATTAGCAGTACTGCAACTGTGTACTTAATGAAAGCCCTGAACATCTTGCTCCCCAAGGGTTCTTTCTCAGCCCTCTTGTTCTGTCTCCAGTCTTCAACACACTATGCCCACACATTCATTGACCCTTTGTTCCTGAATGAACTCTGTTTCAGTTCTCCTGCCCTACTTCTAGCCTGCTGGGTACCTGGTAAAGGTCACATCATGCTGATGGGTTCCCTCTCAGCTACTGAGGTCTGCTACAGCATTTAAAGCAAGGCTATTATGCATCCTTTGAAGGTCTTGTGTAAAATAATTGGAGTATGGGCATGGTCTAAAATACCTTAAAAAACTAAGTAGGAATACCAAGCCCTATGCAGCCATAAAAATTCTTTAAAATTCAGCTGTTTATTTTAATGTTCTTCTGTAGAAGATTCACTCTCTTTCCAACATCTTCCAAAAGATGAAAGCAACTGTGAGTGCCTATTCTCCCCTAGAATGGGCTCCTGTCTCTAAAATATATATATATAGCTTTCTATTCATCTTAATATCTGAAGAGTTCAAAAATAATTTTGTAGTTTATGCATTTCATTAGTACTAGACCAGAAATTTCTTTTCTTAAATAGGACAAAAAGTGCCCTAACTATAATGAAAATATCAATAAATGCAATTTCATTAAAATAAACATTTCTATTTATGAAAAGACTCCATTAAGTATGTAAAAATGCAGCTCATGGATAGGGGAAGATATTTTCCATATATATATATATAAAACTTTTAGTTCTTTAGCTGTTAAAACACATACCATACAATGGGTTGGCTTAAACAATGGGAATTTATTGGCTCAAGGTTTTGCAGCTAAGAGAAGTCTAAAATTGAGAAATTAGTAGGCAATGCTTTCTCCGTGAAGACTGTGGCATTCTGGGGGCTGGCTGCTGGTGTTCCTAGATCCTTGGCTTTTCCGCCACATGGCAGAGCACATGGTGGTATCTTCTTTCTCTGCTGAGTTCCTTTGAATTTCAGCTTCATGCTGCTCCTTTTGGCTTTCTCTTTTTCTCTGCCTGATTTTCATTCCACTAATAAAAGACTCTAGTACTCTGGATTAAAGCCCAACCTGATTCATTCAGATCACACCTTAACTGAAGGAACATCTCAGAGAGATCTTATTTATAATGGGTCTACATCCATCAGAATGATGACCAAGACCAAGAATATGCCCAACCCAGGGTATACAAATTAATCTACCACAATATCCAGAAAATATTTTACATCAAAAATATGTAAAATCCTTCCTAAAAATAAATAATTAAAATGCAGATACTCAACGAAAAAAAATCAAAAGACATGAAAAGGGAGTTTCACAAAAGAGGGTATCCAAATGGTCAATAAGAATTTGAAAACATGTTGTACTGTCTAATTCACCAAGGTAAAGCAAGTTAAAACCAAAATGCAATATCTTTCATAGCCACTAAAATGTAAAACTAATGACCCTATCATTACCAAACATTGTCAAGGATATGGAGCAAATGGCATTCTATACACTGTTGGTGAGAGACAACCTCTTCAGAATACTGTTTGCTAGTATCAGCTAAAGATAAATATGTGTACACTATAATTTTGTCACTGCAGTCTTAGGTATAAAATCAAGAGAGATGTTTACCAAAATCATGTACAAGAATCTTTTTAGCAACTTTGTAATAGCCCCAAAATGGAACCAACTTAAGTGTCCTTGAAGAGTAGAAATTATAAATAAATTATAGTATAGTCATATAATGGAATATTGTATAGTAATGCACAACAACATGGGTATATCTCACAGAAATTGTGTTGAGTGAATGAAGCCATACACAAAAGATTACATTTTTACAAAGTACAACAACAAGAAAAATATGTATAAGATGATAGATGTCATGAAAAGGATTTTCTTTGTTAGTTATTGGAAGGAGGGTGTATGTGAAAGGATTCTTGGTTTGATATAATATACTTTGTGTGTCAGCTGTACATTTGTAAGCATTCATTAAGCCACACTTAAGATTTTTGTACTTTATGTATATTATATTTTAATTTTTTAAGTGGCAGAGAGAAGCATCAAATCCTTAAGTTTATTTAAACATGACTGAAATCTTACCACTGTTGGTATTTTGCAAAGTAAAAAATTACTACGGAGTTTGTATTTTCCTTTTATATATAATAGAAATAATCACTGTGGTATCAAAAATTCAGTCTTATTGCACTTAAAGTCATTCAATTATTTAATGTAAAAGCAAAAACTTCCTATCACTACACATAGGCAGATACCCCAGGGTAAATGCTAGCTTTAGTCCTTAACACTTTGGGTCCACATTTATCAGAATTTCTGACCTTTGGAGATATTTTTCTCAGCTCAAATATACATTTAAAAATATTTTTTAATGTACTATACAGAATATTTAGGTGTTCTGTTCAGAGATGGTTATGCAGACATCTAGTCTGCCAGATTGCCAGAATTATCTCAAACCTTATTAAAAATTTTGATCCATTCATTTCACATTATTCTATTATCTCCTGCTGATAGATTATAAATTCTCCTATAAAATCACCCTATCTTAAAAAGGGTTATAATTTCTGATTCTGAATTCATTTTCAGTGAGGACTGTTTTCAATAGCACTCCCAAAATCCTGTATTAACCAGTCCAGATTTCACGTTTTCTTTGCCAGGGCCTTTGGGTTTAACCTGTTTCGACCAGATCTAGTCGAAACAGTGACTCAGTGTCCCTAGACCATGCAAGTACCATTTTAATAGACCCCACAAGAATAAGAGTCAGGCATGGGGTTTCAGGGAGCTCCTAAATAACTATGCGCTCTTTTGCCTCCCTGTTTTGACTGCTACTTATCTGCAGCTTCCCCGGGTTAGTAGACAGAGTTGTTCTGGTATTGTTCTCAGATGGGATAGTCCATGGGTTCCTGTTTTACTCAGGGAAGTACCTGTTCCTCACAACGTACAAACTTGAGGAACTGTTCCTCATTTCTGTTTGGTCGTTAAAACTCCAACCTTTAAGCCTTTTATTTGGTTCTTAAAGCCTATGTGTTCTGTGCTTCAGCTCACATTGATAAAACTATATGCTAGCTTCTCTTTAGTTTTTAAAAGTTGTAAATTAATTTTTCTCATTTGAAAAGCCATCTGTGTAGTCCAGAAGTATTATATTGAATTTAACATGTATGTATGTGCTGTGTTTGTATGTGTTTGCATGTGTTAGTATTTGTGGTGGATGATGTTCTTTCTACATTACCTTAGTTCAGCATACTGACCAAAATTCTAATACATTTCTAATTTGAATAAAAAAAGATATTTATTTTTCAGAGGCAACTAAACTGGATTACCAGTCATTTTAATTTATGCAAATGTAATCTGTTTCTACATGAGCATTTTACTAGAAAGAAATTTAAGCAAATCTGGGAAGAATCCCAAGGTTGTTTGAATATTCACCTCTGTCATTCACTTCATATTAGTTGTAGAATATGTTAAAAAGTCTGG
The DNA here is from genome assembly GCA_026826555.1 of Tolypeutes matacus. Taxonomy (NCBI): domain Eukaryota; kingdom Metazoa; phylum Chordata; class Mammalia; order Cingulata; family Chlamyphoridae; genus Tolypeutes; species Tolypeutes matacus. The sequence continues at coordinate 15,573,620 of JAKSZT010053767.1, forward strand.
ATACTTTGGAATATGCATTTATTAGTAATCATTTTCAATTAGCATGAATTTCATAATGAAAACACATAAGGTGACACATTTAAGAATTATGAACAGATTTCTTTGAAAATCTTTTATTTCCCACATCAGTTCTTGTGGAGTAGAAGGTACTTGTTCTGCAGCCAGCAGATAAGCTCAGCTAATGAGCTGGTTATTTCTATTAGAAAATTCCATCCACTGCTGCCTCCAGTCATCCTCCTTTCATGTGTGTAGGCATCCCCATCCTGTGCTCACCTACTGGGTCTTGTAAAGCACAAGACACCACAGCACATCCAAGCTTTTCCTTTATGCAGTGTACACATATGCATCTTGCTTGTTATATTCTTCTCCCTCTCTTCATAAAACATGACACAGTTCCCTCATGATAGTCTGTTTGTCTCTGCTCCCCCAATCCTCTAATAAACAAAAGGCTTGCCAGCACCTCATGCCACATGATGTGAGTGCTAAGCTATTTATTGGGCTTCATCCTGTTTTATTTGGAACCCGACTCACTCAAGGTGACATTTCATTTGTCAGGATCAGTAGTGTACAAGCCTGAAACAGAAGGTGTCACCTTCCTCAGACTGATAGATCATTGTACATCCTGGAATGTGTATTTTCTATTTTCTGTTAACCCTGCTAATAAAAGTTTTCTGGATGATTTACAGATTGCATTTATGTTAGAAGCTGCTCCTTAAATTTCTCCAATTTGGTACATAGGGCCTTATAAAGGATAGAATTGTTTGTTCCAGAGAAGTGTTACCATTAAAGGACATTATTATTATTACAGTGAAAGGTAGCACTACACTATATTACTTAGGAAATTTGAAAATTTTCAATTTTGAGAAAAGGAAATTTTATAATAAAAAGCAACAAAGACCCCAAACAAGCTGCTGAGTCTATTACGAAATTTCCTTCAACGCTGCTGAGAAACACATACATAGGATTCACCACTTTATTACTAATCATTGAAAAATAATATTGTAATATATGTTTGAGTTCAACATATAGTCCAGAACCCAACCCATTTCATCTATCCATAGTCCTCCAGTTTGTTTATTTCAGGCTAGATTGACAGTATTGGAACATATGACTCCCAGGAAACAGGATCTGAGATTAAATTCCTCAATAAGACCCAAAAGAAACATTTTAATAGAAGAGGCCACTTGGCTATCAGGATTGAGAATATATTTATTTAAACAGTAGTATTTGAAAATGAGTCTCTACTTACAATAGTTATCATATTTGGCTTTTTAAAAAGATCTTATTTTCATCGCTAGAATGTAGTTTTGATAGTAATAAAATAGTTCTGGAGCCAGTAGATCCTAAAACTAGAATGCTACTATATTGATCCAAACTATCTCAGGGACAACTCTCCTATAAAATCACCACAGCATGTGACTTTGGCAAAGAAAAAACAAACAAAAAAATAAAGATAGTAAATATGATAAAGAAAGATAGCTACAGTTTCAAAAATCACATTTACAAGGTCAGGACAGGTGGGTCAAGTTGCTAAAGGAGTGGTTTTAAAGGTAATGTATGGGGGGTCGGATGTGGCTCAACTGGTTGGGCGTCCGTCTCCCATATGGAGGGACCCGGGTTCGATCCCCGGGACCTCCCGGTAAAAAATAAATAAATAAATAAAGGTAATGTATGTAGAGCATCTAACCCATGCCAGGCCCACAGTTGTCACTCAATATATATTTGTTAGTATTTTCATTATTTAGTTCAACCACGATATATTATGGTGTAAATATTTCTCATTGCTTGGTAGTTTAATACTATCAACATATTTTAGGAAATAACTCCTCATGTTAGGCAACTAATATCTAAAGGCAGAGGTATTTATAAATGTAATGGTTTCATCATGTGTTTAATTGAAGATGAACAGAAAATAATTTATTTAATTTTGTTCCAATTTTTGTTTACTTGTGGAGCAGAATGCTGCATAGTTTTGCGCTTAAGAAATATCAATTTGGGGTGTCTTCTCCATCCCTGTATCTTTCCCTGTTTATCTAGATGGCTTCTAAGTGCTGGGAAATATTTCAAAATGTTACAGGAATAAGGGCTGGCCTCTAGTTTTATATTCTAAGACTTTTCGTAGAAAAACAAGCTCTATGAACTTAGATGTCCAAATTTGGCTCTTGACATTTTAAGATAAATTTTGGAATTCAGAAAATGCTTTCCTCTCAGGTGGTGGATCTTGCTCTTGAAATTATGGTATCCATACCTATTGTCTCTACTAATATGTTTTTTAAAAGATTGAAAGTCAAAGCTGATCTCTACCTTTTATTTGCAAGATTCTTCCCTCTCCCATAGAAATTGATGACTTATATTTAATAGATGCAGTGTAGCATATTGTTGTGAGGCAAAAGAAACTGACAAAAATAAAAATAAAAATTACCTAAGTTCGTATTGTAAAATATTGTAAAATATCATATATCAGGATTAGAATATACACTTCTGGGTGTCCTAAGAATCAGAATAAGTGTTGGTAAAGAATTGGGTCACTGATTAACATCAGGAGAGGCAAGCAAATGTTATTAGGACACTGTGAGGGGTTTTTGTCTTGGGAAAGGTGGAATCCATTGCTGATGAATAACTGAAACTTCAGATCCTCCTTCTTATTTATGGCTCCAAATGCATTGACCCTTCCAGAATTAGAACCTGCTTCCCCACCATCACACCTCCCAATGAGTACTCTATTGATAATTACCCCGTCAATTAGTTTGTTAGAACTTCCACTGGAATGATTACTCACTTCTTAAAGAAAATGGAATAAAAGTGGTTATTTTTCAAGAATTTTAAAAGCATGGATTTAGAAAGAAGCTTTACCTTCTATGTATGCATTAGTCAGGTTATAGGGAAATAGAACTGAAAGGAGTTATCAATAAATATTATAAGACTTCATAAAATTGTCTCATATGATTGTAAGGATGAATAAGTCAAAACTCCACAGGGCAAGCTGCAGGCAGGGAACTCTAATGAAGGTTTTTCATGAATTTTCCGAGAAGCTGGTTGGCTGAGGTAGAATGGAAATTCTCCCTTCTGACTGCTGAAATCATCACTTCTCCTTTTAAGGCGTTCAACTGATTGAATGAGATGTCTCTCATCACTGAAGGCAATATTCTCAGTTGACTGTAGGTGAAATCAGCCATGGATGCAATCAACTTACTAATTATTTAAGTCCACAAAATATCATCACAGTAACAATTAGGCCAGTGCTTGCTTGACCAAACAGCCAGAAACCATTACCTGGCCAAGTTAACACATGAGTCTAATGATCACAGTCAATTTGTCAACTTAACAGCCATACTCATTATCTTAAACCATACTTAACCTCTAAATAAAAACAATAACAAACATATTTTTCATCTAACAATATGCAACTGTCCTGCATACAATTGGAAAAGCACTAAATCTCTCCAGAATAGGGTGCAAGTCCTTCAGTAATATTCACTCTTAAACTTGAGAGCCTATAACATCAATACTACAGTATGAAACTAATACAACTTATGTCATATGATAAGGGCATAAGAGAGGGAAGAAAACAAAAGATATTTGTTTTATGTACATAAAAAACTACCTATAACAAAAATGGGAAGAAATATTCATAACAAATACAGTCCTCATATCTGTAACTGATCACATGGTTGTAGTTTGTACTTATCATTACCTTCTTGCACTATCCATTCTATGTTCCCTTTACTCTCAGCAAGTACCTCACATAGCCATGGTTCTTTGCCTGGTGGGGTGACAAAACCTTCATTCCAGAAGTTTCTGGACCATTGGTAATTCTAACTGGATTGTGATTAAAGTCAATGGAAGGGAAGCGGCTGTGGCTCAATCAGTGGGGCTCCCGTTTACCATATGGGAGGCCCCGGGTTCGGTTCCCGGGGCCTCCTGGTGAGGGCAGGCCCGCCCGCATGGCGTGGTTGGCTGACCCAGAGAGCACAGGCAGCAAGGGGGGATAAATGAATAAATAAATAAATAAAATCTTTAAAAAAATAAAATAAAATAAAAAAATAAAGTCAATGGAAGTCAGTTTTCCACTTTAATCACAAGGCATGGTAGTACTAAGAGACACACTAGGAGATCTCCCATATTCCAGGGAAACTTTTTTTTACCTGCATCGTGCAGTTGCAGTCCTATGTCCTCTTGATAGTTAGGATCAATCACCGCAACCAGTACAGTAATTACCTTCTTTTTCTGTTAATTCAGAGTCACAAGGAGCCCAAAGTGGCCAGGTGGCAGTCTTAGCTTCCAGTTCAATGGAATCATTGTGTTTCCTGGTGACAGCACTCTTCCTTTTGGAACTAAAGTCTGTAGACCAGCAGAACTTAAATTTGCAGGGACAGGATGGAAAAATTTTCCTAGGTGATCACTAAGGGTAATAGTGAGTGGTGCCCCTCCATTTCTACCCCTTGATTCCTGGACCTGTGTATCCTGGCTATGAGAGAAACAGCACCATAGAATGGGCACAGATTTAGAACATACACAGCCTCCTGGAGAACATTGCCCCAGCCCCACAAAGTATTGCCACCTAATTGGCACCATAATTGAGTCTTCAGAAGGCCATTCCACATTTCTATCAGTCCAGCTGCTTCAGATGGTGGGGAACATGGTAAGACTAGTGAATTCCATGGGCATGAGCCCATTCCCAAACATCATTTGTTATGAAGTGGGTTTTTTGATCTGAAGCAATGCTGTGTAGATGCCATGGTGATGGGTAAGACATTTGGTAAGTACACCAATGGTCGTTTTGGAAGAAGCAATGCATATGGGGAAGGCAAACCCATATCCGGAGTATATGTCTATTCCACTTAGAAGAAATTGCTTCCCCTTCCATGACGGAGTGGTCCAATGTAATCAACCTGCCACCAGATAGGTGACTGATCACCTCAGGGAATGGTGCCATATCAGGTGCTGAATGTGGGTCTCTGTTGCTGGCAGATTGAGCACTCTGCAGTGGCTGTAGTCAAGTCAGCCTTGGTGAGGGGAAGTCCGTGTTGCTGAGCCTTTACATAACTTCCATCCCTACCAACATGTCCACTTTGTTCATGAGCCCATTGGGCAATGAAAGGAGTAACTGGGGAAAGAGGCTGAGCATTAGCCACAGAGCAGGTCATCTTAGCCACTTGATTATTAAAATCTCCCTCTGATGAAGTCACCCTCTGGTGAGCATTCAAATGGAACACAAATATCTTCAAATTTTTGGCTGACTCAGTAAGGCCTATCCATATACCTCTTCCCCAGACCTCCTTCTCATCGATTTTCCAATCATGTTCCTTCCAAGTCACTGAGCATCCAGCCAAAACATTGGTGACAGGCCATGAATCAGTATGCAAACTCACTTCGGGCCATTTTTCCTTCCAAACAAAATGAACAATCAGATTCACTGCTCAAAGTTCTGCCCACTGGGAGAACTTCTCCTTACCACTGTCCTTCAGTTATGTCCAGAAAAGGGCCAAAGAGCTGCAGCTGTCCTTTTTTGGGTGGTACCTGAATATCATGCAGAACCATCTGTAAACAGTAGCAGGCCAAAAGATGTTTCTCAAAAGGAGAGTAGAAATCTGTAGAGGGTGGCAGGGCTTTGCTCCAGTATCCTAAGGGTCTGCATTGTGATTCTTCTATAGGGAGCTGCCAAAGGCTCCAGATGGCATCTCTATTTGCCACTGACATTTCCAGCACCATTGGATTTGCTCAATCATATGCCCCAATTGACAGCACAGCTTGTACAGAAGCCTGGACCTGTCCTTACTCAAAACTAGCAGCTTTTCTGGTCATTCAGTAAATGGGTTGGAGTAGAACACCCAAATAAGGAATGTGTTGTCCAAAATCTGCAGAGACCAAATATTGTGCCTCTTTTTTGGTCATTGGACAGGCCAGATGCAACAGCTTATCCTTTACTTAGAAGGGATATCTTGATATGTCCACACCATTGGACACCTATAAATTTCACTGAGGTAGAAGTCCCCTGTATTTCTATTGGATTTATCTCCCATCCTCTGACACACAAATGCCTTACCAATAAGTCTAGAGTAGTTGCTACTTCTTGCTGACTAGGTACAATTGACTTGACATCATCAATATAATGGACCATTGTGATGTCTTGTGGGAGAGAAAGACATTCAAGGTCCCTGCAGGTAATATTATGATATAGGGCTGGAGACTTGATATACTCTTGAGAAAGGACAGTGAAGGCATATTGCTGGCCTCTCCAGCTGAAAGCAAACTATTTCTGATGGTTTTTACTTAAAGCAATTGAGAAAAATTAGCTGCATAAGAGGTACCAGGCCTCAAGCAATGATACCATGACAGCAACTGAAATTGGAGTTACCACCTGATTAACTTCATGATAACCCACTGTTATCCTCCAAAATCCATCTGTTTTCTGCACAAAGCAAATAGGAGTGTTGAATGGGAATATGGGGGGAATTACCACACCTTCATGAGGTGCACTGATCTCAGCCATACCCCAGGAATCCAGTATTGCCTTTGATTTACTATTTTTCTGGGTAGGGGCAGATCTGGTGACTTTCCCTTGGCCTTTCCTACCATAATAGCTCTCACTCTACAAGTCAGGGAACTACTGTGAAAATTCTGCCAGTTGCTGAGTATGTCTATTACAGTTATGCATACTGGAAATGGAGAAATAACCACAGAATGTGTCCAGAGACACACTGCACGCATTGTGAGATGGACCTGAACTAAAGCTCCATGGATCACTTGATCTCCACAAGCCACTACTCTGACTCATGGAACACAGTGACCTTTTGTGTCTCTTGGGATTAATTTCACTTCTGAATCAATGTTTAATAATCCCTGAAATGTCTGATCATTTCCTTTTCTCCAATGCACTGTTACCATAGTAAAAGGCTACAGGTCTCTTTGGGAAAGGTTCAGAGGGTGATTAACAGTGTAAATTTTTGGCAGTGTAACAGCCCTTTCTCACAGGGACCCAGCCTTCCCCTATAATCTGGAGTCTGTAAACTGTCTCAAGTCTGGAATTGATTAAGAAACCATGACACTGTTTCTGTAATTCAAGTTATATTTTTGTTCACTTGACCTAGAATTCTTCTGCTTATTCAGATCATGTAGGAATTTAGTAAACTTCCCATCTATTTTATTTCTAGATATCCCATGATTTATTAGCCAATGCTATAGATCTCTCTGACTCAGACTATTTTGCTTACTACTTTTAGTTAGCTGTTCATTGTGGTAGCCACACCCACCTTATCTTTGGTGATTAAATGCTGCCACTTGGCTTCTGCCAACTTAGGATCTAATCATACACATTTTGTTTAAGGAACCCAGTTTAGTGACAGCATTTCCCAAACTATTATATGACCTACAGGGAATAGCAACCACAGAGCTCTTCAGGGAAGTTGGAGTTAGTCTCACAAATTTATTCCTCACAGTTCTAGTGATAGGTGTGTCCTCTGGACATTCCTGGGTTGGGTGAGTAGGTCTTCCATGATAGATCCACATTCCAATCTCTCTAAGCCTTTGGATCCCCTCATTTACATTATACCAGGACTGTTCTTGCATTTCTAACCCTTTGAGCCATAACATTGAATCCAGAATCTCTGCTTAGTGGGCTTATATCAATAGATTCAGCCTGATCCAACTTTAAATTCCATCCACCATTATCCTACACCCTTAATATCTATTCCCACACATATGTCCCTAATGTATTTCAATATAAATTGGAAAACTCATGCAGATCTTTTGGAGTACAGCATACTTCCTGTGATAGTTTAAAGCTTATTGTGGATCCCAGAAAAGATCATGTCATTAGAGCTAATCCACTCCTGTATATGTAAGCTTATTGTAGGTAGAAACTCTTGATAAAAGCACTTCTACTAAGGTCCTTTGATTAGATTGTGTTATTCAGGGTTAGTCTTAATCCTTTCACTGGAGTCCTTTATAAATGGAGGACAAAAATTAGCAGACAAGGGGGGAAAGTGACAGAGATGAAGAGAGACCTCCAGAAGTTGATGAGTTTAGGAGAGAAAAAAGCCACAAGCCCAGGGGAAAAGGAAAAGATGAGCAGACAGACATTGTGCCCTACTATGTGCTTGATTACCCATTTCTATTCTCAGAGAGAAAGCATCTTTAGATGATGTCTCCATGTGCCTGATTGTCCACAGCTGCAATGTGGTGAGACAGCATCTCTTTATGATGCCATGATTTGGACACTATCACAGCCTCAGAACTGTAAGCTTTTAACTTAATAAATTCCTATTATAAAAGCCAACACATTTCTGGTACTTTGCTCCCAGCAGCCTTTAACAAACAATAACAGAAATTGGTATCAGAAGAGCAGGGTGCTGCTGCTGTGCAAAGACCAAAAATGTTAGAACAGTTTTATAAGTGGATATTAGGTAGATTCTGGAAGAAATATGATATTCTTGATAGAAAAGGCCTAGAGTGCTTTGCACATAGTGCTGGTATTGATATGGATGCTAAATATGCTTCTGATGGACGTTTGTCATTGCAAACTGAAAGAAAGGCAATCCTTGTTTTAAAGTGGAAGAGAACTTGGCAAAGTTGTGTCTGATGTGGGATGGAAGGTAGAATTTGAAGGTGATGAATTTGGATATTTAGCTGTGGAGATTTCCAAGCTAAACGTAGAAATTGCAGTCTGGCTTTTCATTGCAACTTATAGCAAAATGCAAGAGGAAAGGGATAAACTAAGTACTAGCAAAAAGAAACAAGAAATTGGCGGTTTAAGAAATTCTGAGCTTTTGGAAATTGAGTCCCCAGAAAATAGAGTGCTATGTGAAGATTTAAACATGGAATCAGCCAGTCTTTTCAGTGTGTCAGGAATGGAAATGCAGTTATCCAGGAAGGATTTGTGGAATGTCTTTCTGTCTTACATCTTGGACCTTTGATTCTGCATGTGAAACCAACAAGCTTTTTGTGAGATGTGTATGAACAGAACCACTGCCAGCTGGACTAAAAGGGAGAGAAAGGGAAAAGATTGGAGGAGAAATGACTTCAAGGGAAAAACTGTGGAAGCTGAGGTCCGGCCTTAAGACATAGTCTCTGAACAAGAGAGGGACCCCACCCATGTGTCTGGAAAGGGTGAGTTTGCCCCCAAATCTGGAGATGGTGGACCTTCTGCCCCATTGTTCAGGAAAATCGCAGTTGCCCCAGGCTTCAGAGAGGGTAGAGCACATTCCCTTAGTAATGGGGAGAGTTTGGCCACCACCCCACTCTTCTGAGTGTGTTGAATCTGTTCCCCCAAGATTGGGAGAGTGTGGCCATCCTGTCAGTGTTCTTGGAGGGTGAGTACTAGAACTCAGCCATACACTCAGAAGCTTGATGAGGATGGGGTGGAGAAGATGGCCATTGGGCAAGCCCTTGGAAGAGGTGGGACTGCCTTTACAAGCCCAGAGGGTAAATAACCATTGATTTATAGATGACTCTCAAACTTTGAAAACTAATGGAGTATGACCTGCAGGTTTTGGGACTGTTTGGGACCCTATTTTCCTTCCAATTTCTTTCTATGGCAAGGGGAAAATCTATCCTCTGACTGTCCCTCCATTTTATATGGAAAGCAAATAACTTGTTTTCTAAGTTTCACTGATCTATAACCAGAGGTGAATTTTGCTCGAAGACAGACTGTATGGTTATAAAAGATTTTTTTAAACAAATCAATTTTGTTAATACATATTAATAAAGCATAAGTCCATCCAAAGTGTACAATCAAAGGTATTTGGTATAATCACATAGTTGTGCATTCATCACTTCAATCATGTTTAGAGCATTTTCATTATCCTAACAATAATAACAATAATAATAAACAAAAAACAAACAAAAAATTCATCACCACTCAATCTCTTTATGCTTCTCCTGCTGTAAATAGCTGATATTCTGTTTCTATCTCTCTAGTTTATTTGTATTTATATTTTGTAAAAACAGTCTTATATATGCAATATCACCCGTATTCATATTTTACATGAGTTTTCACTATGTTATACAGTTCCATGTTACATTTTTTAGCTTTCCTTTAGTAATATGCATGACCTTAGATGTTCCCTTTTAACCACAGTCATACTCATATAATAGCACTGCTAGTTACAAACACTATGATGTGCTTTCAACATTTCTATTCATTTACAAAGATTTGAGTTATTACCAATTCTGTATAGATTAACCCTCAGCTGTCCATTCTCTACCCTCATTCTATTTTCTGGTGACCTATATTCTAATTATTAACTGCATGAATTTACACAATATATTTAGTTCATAACAGTTCAAAAAGTGTCTGTCCTTTTGTGACTAGCTTGCTTCACTCAACATAATGTCTTACAGCTTCATCCATGTTATTATATGCTTCATGACCTCATTTCTTCTTACAGCTGCATAGTATTTCATTGCATGTATACACTACAGTTGTTTATCCATTCTTCAGTTGATGGAGACCTGTCAATATTGAATGACACTGCTATGAACATAGATGTGCAGGTTTCTGTTCATGTCACTACTCTCAGTTCTTCCGGGTATATGCTTAGTAATGGTATTTCCAGGTCACTTTGCAAGTTTATATTTAACTTCCTTAGGAACTGCCAAACAGTCCTCCACAGTGGCTGTACCATTCTCCAGTCCCACCAACAGTGAATAAGTGTTACTTTCTCTCAATATCTTGTTCAACACTTGAGGGTTTCTCGCATTTTAATAGTGGCCATTCTAATGCACTATTAGAATGTAATGATATCTCACTGTAGTTTTGATTGGCATGTCCCTAATTACTAGTGATGTTGAACATTTTTTCATGTGTTTTTCACCATTTGTATTTCTTCTTTGGAAAATTATCTTTTCAAGTCTTTTACCCATTTTTTAATTGGATAGTCTGTCTTTTTATGTTGAGCTGTAGCATCTCTTTATATATCATGAACATTAAATTATGAGATTTCCAAATATCTTTTGCCATTGACTCAGCTTCCTTTGAACATTTGGACAAAGTTGTGAATTGTTGGGCAATTCAACCAAAGTGTTGAATTTTGAGGAGGTCACATTTGTCTATTTTTCCTTTTGTTACTTGTGTTTTGAGTGTAAGGTTTAAGAAAGTCTACCACCTACTACAAGATCTTGAAGATGTTTTCCTATATTTTCTTCTAGGAATTTTATGGTTGTCACTTTTATATTAGGTCCTTGACCCATTTTGAGTTAATTTTTATATAAGGTGTGAGATAAGGGTCCTTTTTCTTTCATTTGAATATTGATAGCCAATTCTCCCAGCACCATTTGTTGAATAGTCTGTTCTGGCCCAGCTGGGAGGGCTTCACAGCCTTATAAAAAAATCACTTGACCATAGATGAGAGGGTCTATTTCTGAGTTCTCAATTAAGTTACATTGGTCAATCTGTTGATCTTTGTGGCAATACTATGCTGTTTTTTCCCATGGTAGCTAAGTAGTATGCTTTAAAGTCAGAAAATGAGAGTCCCACAATGATTCTTTTTTAAAAAGTTTTTGGCTATTTGGGGACCAATTATCCTTCCAAAGAAATTTGATAATTGGCTTTTCCATTTCTGAAAAGAAGGTTGTTGGGTTTTTTATTGGGATTGTGTTGAATCTGTAAATCAGTTTGGATAAAATTGACATCTTAATGATATTTAGTCTTCCAATCCATGAACATGGAACGTCCTTCCATTTAAGCCTTCTTCAGTTTCTTTTAGCAATGCTTTATAGTTTTCTGAATACAGATCCTTTATGTCCTTGGTTAAGTTTATTCCTAAATATTTGATTGTTTTAGTCTCTATTAAAAATGGAATTTTTATAACAGTGAGGTGGAGCCAGTGGCCACTGGACACATTCAGGGCAGGGAGGGGATGTGCAGTTGAAATATAGGGGCTTTTTCAGGATTTGGAGGTTGTCCTGAGTGCCGTTGTGGCAACGGATGTAGGCCATTTTAAATCAGCACACACCATTCGGAACTGTGTGGGAGAGGGTGTGGTCTACGATGTGAACTGTGGTCTATGGTTGATGGCAAGGCCCCAGGATGTGTAAGTCCATTGAGGGTGATGGGCCACACTTGTGGGAGATGTTTGTGTGGGATGTGGTGGGAGTTGTGGGAGGTGGGGAACATGGGAATCCCGGTAGGTTCTGTGTAATATTTTAGGTAATCTAACCTCTTAAAAAAAAAAAAAAAATATATATATATATATATATGTATATATATATATATATAAATAACATTTTTGTAAGCAAATGCACGTATATGCATATATATTTATGTATCATTTCACAAATATTGGTATGTATTGTGAAAATTTTGATTTTTACCCACAATAAAAAAAATAAATTAAAAATAAATAAATAAATAAAATAAAATAAAAATGGAATTTTTTTCTGATTTCCTTCTCAGATTACACATCAGTAGTGTATAGAAATGCTATTGTTTTTTACATATTAATCTTGGATCCTGCCACTTTGCTGAACTAATTTATTAATTCTGGTAGTCTTGTTGTGGATTTTTCAGAATTTTCTAGATATGGGGTTGTATCATCAGCAAATAATGAAAGTTTTAATTCTTGCTTTCCTATTTGGGTGGCTTTTATTTCCTTATTTATCTTAATTGCTCTAGCTAGAACTTCTAGCACAATATTCAGTAACAGTGGTGACAGTGGCATTCATGTCTTTTTCCTGATCTCAGCAGATAAGCTTTCAGGTTTTCAACATTGAGTACAATGCTAGCTGTAGGTTTTTCCTATAAGCACTTTACCATATGGAGAAAGCTTCCTTCTATTTCTATCTTTTGGTGTGTTTTTATCAAGAAAGGGTTCTATATGCTGTCAAATGCGTTTTCTGTATGAATTGAGTAGCTCATGTGGTTTTTCTTCTTCCATTTGTTAACATGGTTTATTATACTATTTGATTTTCTTGTTTTGAAACATCCTTGTGCTCCTGGGATAAAATCCACCTTATTGTGGTGTATAATTCTTTTAAGGTGCTTTTGGATTCAGTTTGCAAGGATTCTGTTGATGACTTTTGCACCTATACTCATTAGAGATATTGGTTTGTAATTTTCTTCTTTTTTTTTTTTTTTTTTGTAGTATCTTTATCTGGTTAGGTATTAAGGTGATAAGTTTGGTAGTATTCTTTCTTGTTTAATTTTTTGGAAGAGTTTGAGCAAGATTGATATTAGATCATCTTTGAATGATTGATATAATTCAACTGTGAAGCCATTTTTTCTGGACTTTACATCTTTGGGAGGATTTTGATGACTGTTTCAGTCCCTTTACTTGTGATTGGTTTGTTGAGTTCTATTTCTTCTAGGGTCAGGGTAGGTGGTTCTTTTGTTTCTAGGAATTTGTCCATCTGATATTCATTGACTAGTTTTTTGGCATACAGTTGTTCATAGTATCTTCTTCTAGATATCTTATTTCTGTGTTATCAGTGGTAGTGTTCTCTCTCTCATTCCTGATTTTATTTCTTTGCATCTTCTCTCTTTTCTTCTTTGTAAGTCTAGCTAAGTAATTGTTAATTTTGTTGATGTACTCAAAGAACCAACTATTGGTTTTGTTGGTTCTTCTATTCTTTTTTGTTCTTAATTTCATTCATTTCTGCTCTGATCTTTACTATTTCTTTCATTCTGCTTGATTTGGGATTATTTTGCTGTTCTTTTCCTAGTTCCTCCAGGTATACAGTTAGACCTTCAATTTTCTTTCTTTCTTCTTTTTTATAGTAAGCATTGAAGGCTATTAATTTCTCTCTCAGCACTGCCTTTGTGGTGTTCCATGGGTTTTGATAATTCTGTTCTCAAATCCATTCATCTCAAGATATATATGAATTCTCATACAATTTCTTCTTTGACCTACCGATTATTTAAGAGTGAATTGTTTAATCTCCATATACTTATTAAATTTCCCTTTTCCATCCACTACTGATTTCCAGCTTCATTCTGTTATGATCAGAGAAAATGTTTTGTGTAATTTCAATCTTTAAAATTTATTGAAAAAAAATTATTGAAACTTTTCTTGTGACACAACATATTGTCTATTCTGGAAAAGGATCCACGAGCACTTGAAAAGAATGTATATTCTGCTGTTTTGGGGTGCAAAGCCATATTCATTTCTGTTAGATCTTGTTAATTCTTCATATTATTCAAGCTCTCAGTTTCCTTATTTATCCTCTGGCCAGATGTTCTATCCAAGCCTGAGAGTAATGTATTGAAGTCTCCAGCTATTATTGTAGAGACATCTGTTTCTCCCTTCAGTTTGCCAGTGTGTGCCTCATGTATCTTGGGCACCAACATTAGATGCAGAAATATTTAAGATAGCTATTTCTTCTTGGTGAATTGCCCCTTTTTATTATAATGAACTTATTCATCCCTTATAACAGTTTTGCACATAAAATCTAATCTGTCTGATATTAGTACCCTACTCCAGGTTTGGGTTACTATTTGCATGGAATATATTGTTCCAACCTTTCATTTTCAGTCTGGTTGTATCCTTACATCTGAAGTGAGTCTCTTGTAGACAGCATTTAGATGGTGCATATATTTTATCCATTATATCAGCCTATGACTATTGATTGGGGAGCTCAAGCCATTAACATTCAATATTATTACTGTAAAGGCATTACCTACTTCATTTGTCTTTTGGCTTTCTGTTGTCATATCTTACTATTGTCTGTCTCTTTACCCTTTAATTTACCCTTCCTAATAATTTTTAATACTACACTATTCTCCAAGTCTTTCACCCTTGTTTTTTCCTTTCAGGTTGCAGCACTCCCTTTAGCATCTGTTGTAACTCTGGTCTTTTGGTAATATTTTCTCTCAGGTTTGTTTTTCTGTGAAGAATTTAAACTCATCCTCATTTTTGAAGGACAGTTTTGCCAGATAGATTCTTGACTGGCAGTTTTTCTCTTTCAGTGCCTTAGATACATCATACCACTTTCTTTTCACCTCCATGGTTTCTGAAGAGAATTTGTGATGGTTAGGACCAGTTGTTGGGTATAACAAGCACTGGGCTAATTGTAATAAAAGGACATTTATGGACTTCAGTCAGCAGTGAGTTTCCTGTATAGATGGCTTATTACATCTACAATCAACCAGGGAGATTGCCATCAGCAATGACTGATGTTTTATCCAATCAATTGAATGCCTTAAAAGGGGAAGAGATTTCAACATTCAGAGAGAATTTCCCAGCTCATCTTTGGACAGCCATTGTTTCCCAGAACTCATCAAGGACCTTCATTAGACTTTCAAAGGAACCCCAGGTTTGCTGCCTGCCTGCCTGTGAATCTGGACTTGTGCATCCCCATAGTCACATGAGAGAACTTTATAAAATCTCATACTATTTAGAGATATCTCCTATTGATTCTGTTTTCCTAGAGAACTCTTAATAATACAGCTTGGTACCAGGAGTAATTCTTGAGGAACAAAATCTTAAACATGGGATTCTGAAATGGTTCTAGGAGTTTTGCAATTGGCTCTTTACTCTAATTGGACACGAGAATACTAAAGACTCCCTTTGTAATAATGAAGAGGCCACTAACAGTCCATGGCGTGAGTTGGTAATGGAGATATGCAAAATATCACCACTGGATTCCTCTACTTCTATGCTTATAAGAGGCAAGGATCAGTGTGAGAGTGTTTTCAACACCTTAACAGAGTTTTGTGGAATCAAAAGTTACAATTATGTTGGCTGGTTCCTCCTAGATACTCCAGATATAGATACAAAAGAAAGAGATGAGCTAAAGGCTTCCAATTTGCAACTTAAATGTCTCATGAATAATGTGAAAGTTTCTATGTGTGCTCGGAAAGAAAATCTTGATTTCTGCAGCCACAGGCTTTAGATATCTGAAAACCAGACTCAGAATCTCATTGTACAAGTGGCAGAGTTACAAAGGAAACTAAAATTTCAACCACACAGGGTATCTGCAGTTAAAGTGAATACATTTATTGGAAAAAGTGGAACCCAGAGGATTGGGATGGAGATATATGGGATGATGATAATATTGGTAGAGACATTGGAACCCTAAATTCTGTTGAGACTTTAAAAGATAAACTTATGATGGCCTACCCCGTGGAGACCACACTTTGTCAACCTTCTATCATTCAGCTTCCAGCCTGCCCCAGGGAGTCAGGACTTCTTCCCAGCACTGAGGTGGGTATCAGCCAAACTAAATCTTGTACTGCCCAGCCTCTGGCCTGCCCCAGGGAATCTGGACCTCCTTCCAGCACTGAGGCAGGTGCCAGCCAAACTCCAGCATGTACTGCCCAACCTCCACCAGCCCTGAGGAGTCTGCCTTCCAACCCCTGCCTGAAGAGATTAATCCTGTCTTACCACATGAAACTGCAAAAGAATGCCCTGAAGTCAGTAGCCTGTGAGGCATTTCTAATACTTCTCCTTACCCACCCTCACCACCCTCTTATTTTTAAGACATATTTCTAGACTAAAATCACAAGTCCCCAAAGGTGCACTACAAAGTGTGACCCATGAAGAAGTACACTATACTTTGAAAGAACAGCATGAATTTTCCAATATATATAGACTGAAACCAGGGGAATATGTGTGGGAATAGATACTAAGGATATGGGATAATGGTGGAAGGAATATAAAGTTGGATCAGGCTGAATTTATTGATATGGGCCCACTAAGCAGAAATTCTGGATTCAATGCTGTAGCTCAAGGGGTTAGAAAGGGCTCTAACAGATTGGTTGGGTGGCTGACTGAATCATGGACAGAAAGATGGCCTAGCATATCTGAGGTTGAGATGCCCAATTTGCCCTGGTATACAGTAGAAGAGGAAATTCAAAGGCTTAGAGAGATTGGAATACTAAAATAGATTTACCATTTAAGACCTGCCCACCAACCCCAGGAATGTCCAGTGGACACACCTTTAACCAGGACTGTGAGGAGTAAATTTTTTTAAGACTAACTCCATCTTCCCTGAAGAGCTCTATGGTTGTTCTCTGTAGTCTAGATATTACTGTAGGGAGGGTTGTAATGGAATTAGAATCCTTGAACATTATGGGGATGATTGGATCTGGGGCTGGTAAAGGTCAAGAACGGGCAGTTAATCACCAAAGACTAGGTAGGCATGGCTAATGCAATGAAAAGCACATTCAAAGCAGCACTGAAAATAGTCTGAGTTGCACAGAGTTATGGCATTGGCTAATAGATAATGAGGTATCTTGAAGTGAAACAGATGGGCAGAAATTCACTAATTTCTTCTGGATCTCTATAAGCAGAAGTGTTCTAGGTAAAGTGAACAAAACCCTAACTCAAATTACAGAGGCAGAGAATCACAACCCCTTAATCAATTCCCAGACTTGAGACAGTTTAAATACCCAGAGCATCTTGAATGAGGAGAAGGCCAGGTCCCCTTGGGGAAAGATCCTCTTATATTTCCAAAAATTTATACTGTTAATCTTCCTCCCAGATTTCCCTAAGGACACTGATGGCCATTTACCAGATAAACTGTGCATTGGGGAAAAGGAAATGATCAGACGTTTCAGGGATTATTAGACACTGGCTCAGAAGTGACATTAATTTCAGGAGACCCTAAATGTAACTGTGGTCCACCAGTCAGAGTAGGGGCTTATGGAGGTCAGGTGATTCATGCATTTTTACCTCAGGTCTGTCTCACAGTGTTCCAGTGGTTCCCCAGATCCATTCTGTGGTTATTTCCCCAGTTACAGAATGCATAATTAGAACAGACATACTCAGTAACTGGAAGAATCTCCAGTTTGGATCCTTGACTTGTGGAGTGAGGGTTATTATGCTTGGAAAGGCCAAGTGGAAGCCAATAAAACTGCCCCTACCTGGGAAAATAGTATTTCAAAGGCAATAACAAGTTCCTGGAGGGTTTTGAAGAGATTAGTGCCACAATCAAGGATTTGAAGGATGCAAGAATGGTGATTCCCACCACATCCCCATTCAACTCTTCCATTTGACCTGTTCAGAAAATAGATGGATTTTGGAGGGTAACAGTAGATTATCATAAACTTAACCAGGTGGTGACTACAATTGCAGCTGCTTTCCCAGATGTGGTATCATAGCTTGAACAAATGAACACATCCCCTTGTACCTGGTATGCAGCTGTTGATCTGGCAAATGCTTTTTACTCTATTGCCATTAGTAAGGACCACTAGAAACAGTTTGCTTTCAGCTGTCAAGGTCAACAATATACCTTTACTGTCCTGCCTCAGGGTTATAACAACTCTCCAGCCCTGTCATAATATTGTCTGCCAGGAACTTGATCATCTCTCCCTCCCACAAGATATCGCAGTGATCCATTATATTGATGGTATCATGTTGATAGAACCTAGTGAGCAAGAAGAACCAAAGACTCTAAACTTATTGGTAAGGCATTTGTGTGAGAGAGGATGGGAGATAAATTCAACAAAAATACAGGGTCCTTCCACCTCAGTGAAATGTCTAGGTGTCTAGTGTTGTGGGGAATATCAAGATATCCCTTCTAAAGTGGAGGATAAGCTGTTGCATCTGGCTACTCCTTCATCAAAAAAAGAGGCACAATGCTTACTCAGTGTCTTTGGATTTTGGAGACAACACATTCCTCATTTGGATGTGCTACTCTCCCCATTTACCAAGTGACCAGAAAAGCTGCTAGTTTTGACTGGGGACCAGAACAAGAGAAGGCTCTGTGACAGGTCCAGGCTGCTGTACTAGCTACACTATCACTTAGGCCATATTATCCAGCAAATCCAATGGTACTGGAAGTTTCAGTGGCAAGTAGAGATGCCATCTGGCACTTTTGGCAGGCCCCTATAGGAGAATCACAATGCAGACCCTTAAGATTTTGGAACAAAGCCCTGCCATCCTCTGTCTACTTGCCTTTTGAGAAACAGCTTTGGGCCTGCTACTGGGCCTTGGTAGACACTGATCACTTAACCATAGGCCATCAAGTTACCATGAGACCCGAGTTGCCTATCATAAACTGGGTATTGTCTGACCCACCAAATGATAGAGTTGGGCATGCACAGTAGCACTCCATAATAAAGTGGAAGTGGTGTATATGAGATAGGGCTTGATGAGTCCTGAAAGTACAAGTTAGGTTACATGAGGAAATAGCCCAAATGTCCATGGTCACCACCACTGTCATGTTAACTTCTCGTTCCCAGCCCACAGCTTTGGCCTCTTGTGGAGTCCCTTATAATCAGTCAACTGAGGAAGAGAAATCTAGGGCCTGGTTTACAGATGATTCTGCAAAATATACAGATACCACCTGAAAGTGGACAGCTACAACACTGCCGCCCTTTTCAGGGACATCCCTGAAGGACAGTGGTGAGGGCAAATCCTCCCAGTGGGCAGAATTTCAAGCAGTGCATCCGGTTGTTCATTTTGCTTGGAAGAAGAAATGGCCAGAAGTATTTTGTACACTGATTCATGGGCTATTACCAATGGTTTGAATGGATGGTCAAGGACTTGAAAAGAACATGATTGGAAAATTGGTGACAAAGATGTCTGGGAACGAGGTATGTGAATAGACTTTTCTGAGTGGGCAAAAAACATGAAAATATTTGTATGCCATGTGAATCCTCACCAGGGGGTGAATTCAACAGGGGAATATTTTAATAATCAAGTGGATAAGATGACCTGTTCTGTGGCTAACGCTCAGGCTCTTTCACCAGCCACTCTTGTCATTGTTAAATGGGCTCATGAACAAAGTGGCCATAGAGTTAGGGATGGAGGTTATGCATGGGCTCAGCAACATGGACTTCCATTCATCAAGCTGACTTGGCTACAGCCACTGCTGAGTGCCCAATCTGCCAGCAACAGAGACCCACACTGAGTCCCTGATATGACACCATTCCCTGAGGTGATCAGCCTGCCACCTGGTGGCAGGTTGATTACATTGGACCACTTCTACCATGGAAAGGGCAGCGATGTGTTTTAACTGGAAGAGACACATACTCCAGATATTGTTTGCATTTCCTGCACCTTCCCCCACTCATTCCCCAGGTTTCACTATTTTTCATTTTGTTTTCAGAGAAGATTTAGGTCACAGCAAAGTCACTCACAAAATACAGGGGACTCTCATATACCCAACATCCTCCCCTTTTCTTCCTTCTCATTTTAATACCTTATTATATGTGGATAGTACCTTTGTTATAACTGGTATACAAATAGTGAAACATAGCTACTAAACATGGTCAATGGTTTATATTATGGTTTACATTTTAAACAGTACACTTTTATAAATTTTGATGATATTTAACACGGCCTGTGTCCATCATGGTCAGATCATGTAGAACACTTCCATTGCCCACTAAATAACCCCTGTTCAGTCTATTCTATTCCTCCCTCCCTCTCCCCTCGGGGTATAAGGTGACTCCCTAGCTTCACTCCTTTGATGACAAGATTCATAGTTACATGCAGCAATACTGAGGTCTTGACACACTGGTTTGTCCTCCCCTGTTAGGAACAGCCCATGCTCTTGAAAGACTCCCACCTATCTATTTGTGAACAAATCAGTCCTCCCTAGAATGGGAGTCAACAGATGAATGGATAAGCAAAATGTGATACATACATACAATGGAATATTACTTACTCAGCTGTAAGAAGGAATACAGTGCTAACACATGGGATAACATAGATTAATCCTGAGGACCTTATGTTTAGTGAAGCAAGCCAGACATTGAAGGTTGAACAGTACATGACCTCACTGATAAGAGTTAAGAAAACTGAGTAGACTCGGTGACCTATTATCTGGAAGATAGGTTTGCAGGAAATAGAAAGGGAAAAGAAGGCTGTGAGCCAACACCCATATGGATGTAATCTATGGTAAGGTGAAAGTGTGTAGTTGCCTACTGAAGGGATATGACAGAAGAGTAGTGATATTATTGGGTTGGGTGGTGCAGGTTTGACAGGTGGGTAGATTGGGGAGGGTGGGTTGAAAGGTCCAGGGAAATGGGGGGAGGGTTGGGAGAGGAACCAGGTGAACACTGGGGATTTGTGGGTATGTGGTTGAAAGTACAAAGTTGAGAATGTTCTTATGGCAATATGACAAGGAAGGGTTACTGGTTTAGGGTTTTAGATGGAGGGACATTCAGAACAGGCACACCTGGAGCAGACTTCTAGGGCATGTGTGAGTGATCATTTTGTCATAATGTTTTGTATCAGTAGGTGGAGACCCACACAATGAGGTGGAATGGCCTTTTGAAGACTCAATTATGGTACCAACTAAGTGGCAATACATTGCAGGGCTGGGGTAATGTTCTCCAGGAGGCTGTGTATGCTCTAAATCAACATCCACTCTATGGTGTTGTTTCTTCCATACCTAGCACTCATGGGTCCAGGAATCAAGGGTGGAAATGGGAATGGCACCATTCACTATTTTCCCTAGTGATCCACTAGGAAAATTTTTGCTTCCTGTCCCTGCAACTTTAAGCTCTGCTGATCTACAGGTCTTTGTTCCAAAAGGTGGAGTACTTCCACCAGGGAACACAACAATGATTCCATTGAACTGAAAGTTAAGAATGCTACCTGGCTACTTTGGGTTCCTCTCACCTCTGAATCAACAGGCAAAGAAGGGAATTACTGTACTCACTGGGGTGATCGATCCTGACTATCAAGGGGAAATAGAGCTGCATCTACATAATGGGGGTAAAGAAGAGTTTGCCTGGAATACAGGAGATCCTCTAAGGCATCTCCTAGTACATTTCCTAAGGCCCTATGATTAAAGTAAATGGAGAATTGCAAAAACCCAATCCAACCAGGACTAACAATGGTCCAGAATCTTCAGGAATGAAAGTTTGGGTCACCCCACCAGGCAAAGAACCATGACCAGATGATGTGCTTGCTGAGTGTAATGGGAACATGTAATGGACAGTGGAAGAATAGAGTGATAAATATGAACCTCGACCACGTGACCAGTTACAGAAATGAGGACTGTAATAGTCATGAATCTTTCTTACTTGTTTTGCTATGAGTATGATTGTATATGTACACAAAATGAATTTCCTTGTTTTCTTCCCCAAACTTTTCCCTTACCATATGACAAGTTGTATTAGTTTCATGTCATAATATTTAAGGATGTCAAGTTTAAGAGTGAATATTACCCAAGGACTTGCACCCTATTCTGTAGGAAATGAATGTGTTTCCAGTTGTACACAGCAGAGTTGAACATTGTTAGTTGGAAATATATATGTCTGTTATTGTTTTTACTTAGAGACTAAGTAAGGTTTAAGGTAATGTGTATGGTTGTGAATTTGACAAGAGGTGAACTGTGATTTTATGCTAATGTGTCAACTCAGCCAGGTAATTGTGTCCAGTTGTTTGATCAAGCAAGCACTGGGTTAATTGTAATACAGGACTTTTATGGGCTTCAGTCATCAGTGAGTTTACTGCATAGATGGCTTATTACATCTACAATCAACCAGGGAGATTGCCATCAGAAATGACTGACATTTTATCCAATCAGTTGAATGCCTTAAAAGGGGAAGAGATTTCAGCATTCAGAGAGAATTTCCCAGCTCATCTTTGGACAGCCATTGTTTCCCAGAACTCATCAAGGACCTTCATTAGACTTTCAAAGGAACCCCAGGTTTGCTGCCTGCCTGCCTGTGAATCTGGACTTGTGCATCCCCATAGTCACATGAGAGAATTTTGTAAAATCTCATACTATTTACAGATATCTCCTGTTGATTCTGTTTCCCTAGAGAGCCCTGACTAATACACCTGTCAACACAAACTTATTGAGGTTCCCTTGTGTATGATGTTTTGCTTTTCTCTTGTTTCTTTCAGAACTCTGTCTTTATCTCTGATATTTGTCATTCTGAACAGTTGGTGTCTCTGAGTAACTCTATTCATATTTATTCTGTTTGAGGTGCATTGTCCTTCGATATTGATATTTATGTCTTACATAAGGGTTAGGATGTTTTCAGTCATTATATTTCAAATATTCTTTCTGCCCCTTCTCCATTTTCTCCTCCTTCTGGGTTATCATTAAGGCATATGTTTGTGTGTTTAGTACTGTCATTCAATTCCCTAAGACCCTATTCATTTTTTTCCATTCTCTTCTCTTTCTGTTTTCCTGTCTTTTTAAGTTCAGATATTCTGTCCTTGAAATCAATAATTCTGCCTTTGAGAAATTCAAATCTGCTCTTATGTGCCTCTAATGTATTTTAATCTCATCCATCATCTTTCATTCCTATAAGCTCTGTTACTTTTCTTTGCAGTCTTTCAAATTGTTCTTTATGCTAACCCAGTGTCTTCTTAATATCTTTTATCTCTTTAGTCATATTTTCTTTAAATTCTTTGAATTGATTTAGGAAAATTGTTATTATCACTGATTAATTGCCTTACGTCCTTTATCTCTTTGGGATATTTGGTTTGTTCCTTTACCTGGGTCATCTCATCTTGTTTCCTAGTATGGCTTGTAATTTTTTGCTAATGTCTAGGCATGTGAATATGTTGATGAATTTACTCTAATGGCTAATTTCTCTCTCTTGCTATTGTTTTGGGGTTTTTTGTTGTTGTTTGTTGTTGTTTTGTTTTGTTTTGTTTTTTTGGTCAGCTCTTCTTTGACATTTGGTTCAACTTATTCTAAGTCTTTAGAATTGCCCAGCTTAAGTTATCAAAATCAGGTCAGGACTCACTAATGGGGCACAGATTTTCTCCCAGGGATTGGGCTAAAGAGAGACCTGAAAGCAGTTTTTTCCCCATGCAATTTCTATACTAGCCAGCAGATGACACCTTCTATGAACCTTTCCATAGAGGTGTTTCCTTCAACCTCACTTTCCATTGTTTCTTTTCTGGCCAGAGCTGAGACTGAAAGTGGGATCTTCTGGCCAAATTCACTAAAGAGAGGCCCTTTGACTCACCCTCTCTCTTCCGTTATAACATCCTACAGGGAGTAAGATGTCTGTTGCCCTCTCAGTCAGCTGCAGTGTGCCAGGGGTTTTATCCTGGCTCAATGTCTTGAGGATGAGGGATGGGAGCCCTTCCCAGCCACCATGGGGGTTTGGTAACCCACGTTTGTTGTTTGGGTTCTTCATCTCTCTGTCTATCCCCCTTCTTGGAATTGTGCAGCACTATCTTGGGCTGCTAACTCCCAAAGTAGATCCTTCTGACAGCTTCTGGCCCTTTCTATATTGTTTTTGTGAGAGAGTTGAGCCCTGCCTTCTTACTCTGATGCCATATTCTTGGAACTCTAATTGATTTTGATGAGATTTTGTACTTATCATTGTTAATGAAATGATTGAATTTTTTTTTTTAATATTGTGATGGGATGAAATTATTTGGCATATGGAAAGAGCATGTCCTTTTGGGATCCAGAAGGTGGAATGTGACCATTTGAAGTCTTTTGTGGATCCCAGAAAAGATCATGTCCATAGAGATAATCCATTGCTGTGCATGGAAACCTTTTTTGGTGGGAACTCTTGAATAAATTCCATCTTTCAAAGGTCTTTTGTAGAATGCATCACTGAGGGTGTACTTAATCCTCTTACCAGAGTCCTTTATAAATAGAGGACTAAAACTAGGAGACTAAGGGGAAAAAAGCAGTAGCGACAGAGAGAAACCTCCAGAAGTCGATGAGCACAGGAGAGAGAAAAGCCACAAGCCCAGGGGAAAAGGAAAAGGTAAGCAGATAGGCATTGTGCCCTGCTATGTGGTTGATGACCCATTGCTGTCTCAGAGGGAAGGCATCTTTAGATGATGCCACCATGTGCCTAATCGTCCACAGCTGCAACTTGATAAGACAGCATCTCTTGAATATGCCATGCTTCAGACACTTTCATAGCTTCAGAACTATAAGCTTTTAAGCTAATAAATTCTCATTATAAAAGCCAACTCCTTTCTGCTACATTGGTCCCAGCAGCCTTTAGCAAACTAAAACATTTCCACATGGGTCGTACTTTGTATCTCACCCTTTAGCACCTGTTAGGACTTTAGTCTAGTTACAGATCTGGAAGAGAGGTGGTAGGGGAGAGTAACGAGAAGGATTAGAAGTTTCTTGCAAGCCAATTACCTCAGGGCATTCTGTTCAGTTTCATCTGGAAAGACGGGATTAATCTCTTCAGATGGAGGTTGGATGTAAGACTCCTTAGGGAAGACTGGATGTCAGGAAGCTGTTTCTTCATGGCAGGCTGAAGTCCAGGTGCCTGTTTCCTCAGAGAAGACAATTAGAAGTTTATCTGGAAAGACTCAGCAGAATCTAGGGTTTCAAAGGCCTTGCTGCTTTCATTATCAACCCCTATGTCTCCATCCCACTCCTTTCAATCAATGCCCTCACTTTAACAGCAGATACCCTGCAGGGTTGAGAATTTAGTTTCTGTTTAACTCTGCTACTCACACTATGAAACTATGAGTCTGAATTTCAGCGTTCTCTGGTCTGCAGCTACAAAAAACAGATTTTCTTTCAGGGCCCACATAGAAAGTTTCACATTCTTCATACAGCATTTGTATTGCAAATTTGAAGACTACAGCACATCCCTTTCTTTTACTACTGTATCCAGAATAGGTAGGAAGAACCAATCGACATCATTATACCTTTTAACACCACAAATTCTGCTAAGGTGTCAAAACCACTCTCACTCAGTGTCTGCCTCTTATGAGCATGTGAGTAACCTTATCCAGTGGTGATGCTGTATATATCTCTATTGCCAACTCATGCCATGGACTATCATGGGTTTCTTGATTCTTGGAAACAGAGTCATTAGTGCCTTTGAATCTGATCAGAGTAGAGAGCCAATATAAAAACAAAATACAAGAACAAATTCAAAAATCCCATTTTTAAGATTCTGTTTCTCAAGAACCACTCTTGATGCCAAGCAGCATTTGTTAGGGCTCTCTAGGGAAACAACCAACAGGAGATATATGTAAATATTATGAGATTTTATAAAATTATCTCATGCAACTGTGGGGTTGCATGAATCTGAATTCCATAAGGCAGGCTGCAAGCTGGGAATTCTGATAATGATTTTTGATGAATTCTCCAGGAAAAGCTGATTGGTTAAAGCAGAGATGGAAATTCTCTCTTCTAAATGCTGAAATCATCACTTCTCCTTTTAGGGTCATCAATTGATTAGATGAGGGGTCTCTCATTGCTGAAGGCAATGTCTTCAGTTGAATATAAATGTAATCAGCCATAGGTACAATCAACTTACTAATGATTTAAGTCCTCACAGTAACAATTAGGCCAGTGCTTGCTTCACCAATCATCCGAGCTCCATAACCTGTCCAAGTTGACAATAAAGCCTAAGCATCACAATCTGTTTATTTTTAAATATTAACTTAATACCCTGAAATATAAACAATCCTCATCTAACTTTTTAAAGTTAGGTTTGTTTCGATGGTCCAAAATTAGAAAAGTTAAATTTACTTTTGGCAGTATGTAGGCACCTTGCCAAAATTCCAGGAAATTATTTGTTTAAAAAGACGCAATTACTTTTTCGTATGAGTGACGTGCTCATAACTTTTTACGAGTATTAACAGAGTGAATTGAAATGTCTGATTCAAACCAGAATTACATTTTAAATTAGTGTTTGATTTTTTTCACCAGTCCAGTTTGGTGAAATTTCTGATCCTTTCAAATAGACTTGAAGCACCCAAACAAATATAAGGAAATTAGTTTCTGATTTTATTCAGCTTTTTAGTGAAATAATCCAAGTTAATTAATATATTAGGGAATTCTGAAAAGTTGCTAACATAAGTAACATGTTATTATTATCTAATACTTTTTGAGTGATTTTTCAATGAACAAAGGGGATTGAAGAATTTCAGTGACAGAACACACACATGCACTTATATGTATATATATAAATGCTTAATGAAGAATTATTTTTAAGTTTGAATCTTGAATGATTTTCTTACTTTTTTATTGAATAATTCTTTTTTCCCAGAATTATTCCCAGAAAAAACTTTCCAAGGAGGAAATTTCTCATCCTGAGATTTACCAAGTGATACTATCATTTTCCACATTCTTTTGATTTTTCCATTTTCTTTTAATTAGGGAGAAACTGTTTTGTGTTAAACATTTTCTATTCGATTCTTCAGAAAAGTCAAAGTAATGAAAGGACATCCTTAAAATATTTTCTACAACAGAATAAGGATTTATAAGCACTTATAAATTGATTATAGTAGTAGATCAAAACAGAAAAAGCTGCATTTTAGTAGTATACAAATGTGCTTTATATATTATATAAAGATCTAAAATCCATTGGTGAAATGCAATACATTTTTCCTTAAGGTTTTCTTCGGTTAGATTTTGCTTATTGCAGAATGGCATGTTTTCTTTTACATATTAGCTTACTACACTAAAGTGATAAGGAAAGTGCCAGGACCCTAACCCGGCCTCAGGAGAAACCCACAGCTTTAAGAAAATAAGCTCTCCTCAGTCCCTTTCTCCCTTCTTCTCCTTTTCTTCCTGGAATCCACATCCTTAGGAAGATAAGCTCTCCCCACCTGCTCCTTTCAACTGGAATTTACAACTCTAAACAGGTAATGACTCTTTTCCTCCGTAATAGCCCTCTGTTTTAGGAAGATAAGCTAACCTCACTCTTTTTGCTTTTGTAACCCTGCCTGCCTGCTTGCTTAGGAATTTGCTTGCTTAGTGTTCCTTGATTTTATGAAAATCAAGACACAATGCTCAGATTTTTTGGAGACTTAACTCTCCTCTGGGCCCACACATAATAAAGCTTTGTTCATCCACCTCCTCAGAGTGCCGCTTGGGTTTTCATTCCATCTGCCACAACATTTGGTTCCCTGACCGGGAAACCCAATCGAGCAGGCCCATTGTGCCTCCAGCTTGGGGCTAACAGGTGCGGCCAATGGCAGTCTCTGAGCAAACGAGGTAGGTGCCACCCATCCTCTTAACAGGACCTCCTTCTGAGGCGGTCCCCATGGGCTGCATCCTCACACCCTGACCTGACTCAATGGGGAGGCAGACTGAACAGTGCCAGAAGACTCCGGAAAGGTAAGTTCCCGGGTGCCAAGTCCTCAAGCAGTCCTGAATCCAGATGGAAGGGGAGACTGATCACCTCCTGAAATCTTGAGTACCGAGATTCCAGAATAAGGCAGTTGCTGCGGGAGGGATTGCATAATCTCTGAGCGATTGTGTGTGTAAGTGAGGATGACAGAGGTTTGCCACTGTTATTCCAGTCTGTGACTCCAAAGCTTTATGCTATGGAGCCCGTGTGGGCCCTAACCTGTTTTCTGCAGCTATGTCATATGGGATAACGGCCAACCCTGAACTCTGCCCGGGCACCTTAGCCAAGACAAGCTGAAGTTCTCGTGAGAGATGCAGACAGGCGGGCATCTGAGTGGCCTTGAAAGAGGCAACCCCTTCCCTTGTCTGTCTTCTGCCACTGACATAGGGTATGGGTTCATCACAGCCAAAATCTACCATCTTAAACTGCATGCTCAAGAATTTCAGGAAGGGTTTTTCCAGAGATTATGGCATCTGGATGAACCCCGGCACCCTCCAAACCTTATGTGAAGTAGAGTGGCTCACTTTTAATGTTGACTGGCCCTCAGAAGGGTCCCTGGATATAGCCAGGGTCTGCGCAGTGTGGCTGGTTGTCACAGGAACTCCTGGCCACCCCGATCAGTTTCCCTACATCAACTCTTGGTTAGAGATAACCCAGACTCTGCCCCCTTGGGTTGATTGTGCGTTGGAAAAAAGGGACAGAGCAGGGTCTTGGTTGCACATGGAACGGGGCTATGGAAGCCAGTCACCCCCCACCACCACCGCCATATGCTCCAGCCGCTCTAGCCTCTCCTCCTAGACCAGGAGTGCAGGCAGATCTCCCAGAACACCCCCACCTTCGGTCCCTCTGGGAACATTGACCCCCTTGAAGAAAAGCCCTGGAACCCAAATAGTAAGGAGGCTCCAGTCAGCACAACCCTCATAACAGATGCCCCTCTGTAAAACACAAGGTCTAGCCCAGATTGGCGAGGATGGGACCATCCAACCCGGGAGGCCTGTTTATACTACCAGCCCTTCACAACTACAGACCTCTTAAACTGGAAGCACCACTCTTCCTCCTACTCAGAAAAGCCCCAGGCCCTTATTGATCTAATGGAATCCATTTTCCAAACACATCGTCCTACTTGGGATGATTGCCGGCAACTCCTCCTGACTTTGTTTAATATGGAGGAGAGACAACAGATTCTAATGAAAGCCCAAAAGTGGCTGCAGGAGCAAGCCCTCACTGGCATCTTAAACCTGGAAGACTGGGCCATGAGAGGTGGCACCAGAGGCCCAACTGAACTGGGACTTCAGCACTGATCAGGGATGGGCTGCACTCCAGCAATATAAGGAAGTACTCCTTCAAGGGGTCCGAGAAGGGGCAAAACAACCCGCAAACATGATAAAGACGACTTTAGTGACTCAAAATCATGATGAATCTCCAGGAGATTTCTATGAACAACTTTGCGAGGCCTTCAGAATCCATACCCCTTTTGACCCAGAAGCTCCAGAAAACCAAAGGATGGTGAATGCCACCTTTGCTGCATAGGCAGCAACAGACATTAAAAGAAAGCTCCAAAAATTAGAAAGGTTCACGGGCATGAACATCTCTCAACTCCTGGAAGTCACCAACAAAGTATTAGTCAATTGAGATGAAGCAGCTGAATGAGAAGCCAAGAAGCAAATTAAACATCAGCAGCCTTGGGAAATCCTGACCCCACCAGATGAGAAGGGCCACCTCAAAAAGGAGGGACAAGCACCAGAAGGGTGCCCCTGGCCAGAAACCAATGTGCCTACTGCAAAGAAAGTGGACACTGGAAAAATGAGTACCCCCAAAAGACTCAAGCACATAGAGGGAACATCCCCAAAGGGAAATACCAACCTGAGCCCCAAGACAATCTGCTCAGGCTGGCAGGGCTCAACCTGGAATAGGGGCGACTGGGCTCACTGGAACTTGACCCCCGTGAGCCCAAGGTCAAACTACAAGTCGGTGGCCAGTCAATGACTTTCATGGTGGACACTGGCATTGAATATTCTGTGGTCACAACCCCCCATCATCCCCTTTAATGGAAAAAACACTAATATCACAGGAGCAACTGGGGACCAGTTAAGCCAACGGGCTTTGTGCCAGTCAAGAACTTGCCAGCTTGGTGGTCACAAAATGATTCATGAATTTCTGTACCTGCCTGAAGGTCCAGTTCCCCTGCCTGGTAGGAACTTCTTAACCAAATTGGGAGCCCAGATTACCTTCAAACCTGAAGGGCCAGCAAGCTTAAGCCTTGGGACCGGTCTCAATCTCCTCGTCCCCACACCCCAAAGCAAAGAATGGAGACTTCATGCAGAAAAAATTTCAGGCCAGAATCCAGAAAAACTGCTGGAACTTTTCCCCCAGGTTTGGGTAGGAAAAAATCCACTGGGAATGGCATGGACCCATGCACCCATCATCACTGACCTGAAGCCTGGAGCGGTCCCGGTCTGGCAGAGGCAGTATCCGATCCCCCACAAAGCGCAATTGGACATGGTCGAACACGTAGATTGCCTGAGAAAAAAAAGGAATCTTGATCAAGTGCCAGTCACCCTGGAACACCCCATTATTACCAGTAAAGAAGCCAGATGGGACCGGATATCAACCAGTGCAAGATTTAGGAGCCATTAATAATGCCACTTTCACCTTACATCAGGTTGTTCCCAAACCGTACACTTTGCTAAGACAGCTGCTGCTTGAAGCCACCTGGTTCACTTGCCTGGATCTGACGGATGCCTTCTTCTGCCTGTGCCAGGCCCCCCTGAACAAGCCTCTGTTTGCCTTTGAGTGGGAAGATCCCAAAACCTGGCAGAAAACTCAGCTAACCTGGACCCGGCTTCTGCAAGGCTTCAAAAACTCCCCTACCCTTTTCGGGGAAGCCTTGGCAGCAGATATGGCCACCTATCCCTGGAAGGACTGTAGCCCTCTTGCAATATGTAGATAACTTCCTACTTGCCAGTGAGACAGAAGAGGACTGCTGGAGAGGGACCCAGACTATCCTAAAACTTCTAACACAGACTGGGTACAAAGTGTCTTGGAGAAAGGCCCAGATCTGTAAACAGCAGGTCAAGTACCTGGGGTTCAGCATCACACAAGGGTACCGGAACCTCGGACCTGAACAAAAGAAAGTGATCTGCACCATCCTACCCCCACCACAGAAAGAAAGCTTCGTGAGTTCCTTGGGGCTGCAGGGTTCTGCCGCATCTGGATTCCCGGGTTTACAGCCATGGCCAAACCCCTTTACGAGGTTCTGACTGGTCCAGAAAAAGAGCCCCTTGCTTGGGGAGAAGCTCAGCAGGGGGCCTTTCAAAACATCAAAAGACAACTTGGCCGAGCCCCTGTCTTGGGGCTCCCAAATGTAACTCAAAACTTTAATCTGTTCATGAATGAAAAGAATAAAGTAGCATTGGGGGTTTTTACACAGTCAGCCCCTGGCAAAGACCCATCGCTTACCTCTCCTAGCAGCTGGACTCCGTGGCTGCAAAGTGGCCACCCTGCCTGAAAGTCCTGGCAGCAAACCGTAACCCTCGTCAAAGAAGCTGACAAATTAACTCTCGGACAGGCTATTCATGTTATGGTGCCACACGCAGTGACTGCCCTAATAAGCTCACATGGGCATCGGTGGAGATCAAATCCCTGGCTTGCAAATTAACATGGTTTACTCTGTGCAAACCCCAGAGTGACAATAGAAACAGTGTGCAGTCTAAACCCTGCCACATTTTTACTAGAAGAGGAAGGAGTTCCTGAGCATGATTGTGGTGAAGTGACCAAGGAAGTTTACACCAGTTGCCCTGACCTCCAAGACAAACCACTCCCTTCCCCAGATCAAACATTATTTACAGTTGGGAGCAATCTAGTTAAAAATGGGGAAAAGCTTGCTGGATATGCAGTCAGCACTACCGAATGGGTGGTGGAAGAGGCACCTCTACCATGGGGATGGTCCACGCAATGAGCAGAACTATGGGCACTGGTCCGAGCCCTGCAACTAGCCGCAGGGCAAGCAGTAATCATTTACACTGACTTTAAGTATGCATTTGCTACCATTCTTATCCATAGGTCAATTTATAAAGAAAGAGGTCTCCTAACTGCAGGGGGAAAGGAAATCAAAAACAAAGAAGAAATTCTCCAACTGTTAGAAGCAGTCTGGAAACCAGACAAAGTCGCCATCATCCACTGCCGGGGACATCAGAAAGGAATGGACATGGTTGCTCAAGGAAACAGGCTATCCGACAAAGCAGCTTAACAAGCGGCTGAAGGAACCCATGGAATACGAGGTCCAGAACTGACACTACAGCTATCCCTTTTAGGACAAGAGACTAATCACCTAAGCTATACCCAGGAAGAACAGGAATAGGCTAAGAGAGAAGGGGGAAGCTGGACCCCCGAAGGAACTTGGCTACTTCCGGATGATCAGATTTTTGTCCCAAAAGGAGCCGCTCATACCCT
This sequence comes from Tolypeutes matacus, assembly GCA_026826555.1. NCBI lineage: Eukaryota > Metazoa > Chordata > Mammalia > Cingulata > Chlamyphoridae > Tolypeutes > Tolypeutes matacus. The sequence continues at coordinate 15,606,003 of JAKSZT010053767.1, forward strand.
TATCCAGAGATACCACCAACTCACCCACCTAGGGAAAACTGAGCGAGAAGTCTTGCTCGGGAGATACTACTACATAGCCCAATTAGCTTCTCTCTATGCCACCATCAGTAACAAGTGCCAAGTTTGTGCAAAAACAACCCATTGCAGGACCCCCTGGCTCCAGCAGGTGTCCAGCACACAGGGATGGCCCCCTTTGAAGATCTCACAGTAGATTTCACAGAAGTGAAACCAAGTCAGGGGTACAAATGTCTGTTGGTGATGATATGCACCTTTTCAGGTTGGGTCGAAGCTTTCCCCACTCGCACTGAAAAGGCAAGAGAAGTGACTAAGTCTTTACTTAGAGAAATCATTCCATGACACGGGCTGCCACTGTCAATTGGAAGTGACAATGGCCCGGCCTTTGTGGCTGCTGTAGTTCAAGAGTTAGCAAAAATGCTAGGACAAGTGGAAGCTCCATACCACTTACAGGCCTCAGAGTTCAGGGAAAGTTGAATGCATGAATTGAACCCTCAAAGCCACCCTAGCCAAATTCTGCCAAGAAACTGGTCTCCCCTGGGTAGACTTACTTCCCTTTACCCATCTCCAAGTAAGGTGCAGCCTAGGACCCACAGGCTATCCACCCTTAGAAATTATATTTGGGTGGCCACCCCCAATTATCTGAGCCTTCAGAGGAAATCTCAAACTTCTGGGGGAGGCTAGCCAAGATTCCATTCTCCAGCAGCTGGAGAAAACTCTAGCTGAAATACCTAAAACTGTCTTGTCCTGGAACCTCATCCCCCTGGGACACCCAGTGTACCCCCACCAGCCAGGGGACCTAGTCTGGGTCAAAGACTAGAAAAAAGAACCCCTTCAGCCTTCCTGGACAGGTCCACATACTGTGATCCTTGTAACTCCTACTGTTCTTAAAGTTGCAGGCATCTTCCCTTGGATCCATCATTCCAGGGTCAAGAAGGCACACCCTGATAAGGAGCAGGACAGCTGGACAGCCCAACCCATACCCGGCTACCCCTTGAGAGTGCGAGTCTCCTGGGATCCCCAAGCTCCGACCTCGTCAAATGCCTGCTGAATGAACCCCTGCTCCTGGTGGATCCTGCGCTTATACACCCTGCTCGTATTTGGAGTTGGACTCACTGCTGTGGCCCCTCCAGACTGTACAGTTGTGAATAGAGCCCTAATTACAATTGCTTACTGGTGTATAATAGGATGCTTCTGTGCCTTGACTTGCTTGTCCTTTCCTTCCTTGCCCCCTCTAGGAGCCAATACCCACCCCCAAAATCTATGGCAGCTGCAAGTTAGTCAAAGCTGGGGCAAACAATCCATGCTGAACACTTCAGACCTGTTCTCAGCACGTGCAACTTCAGCCTCTGTGATATTTGACACTTGCAGGGCAATCCAAAATCACACTCCTTATACCTTGTTAGTTGCCCCGTACCCCCACATCCTCATACCTGCCCCCAGGAGAGGATGTAGGGGTCGCAACTATGGGAGTTATGACAAATACCTCTGCTGAGACCCCCAAAAGGGCTGAGGATTCTGCCACTCTTGGAACTTGCTGATAGGTGCCACCGCTCCCTGGAAGGGGGTCCAACCGACTTCTCCATATCTCCTACAGAAAATCCCCAGCCTAGCAGGGTGTGGCATAGAAACCTGTGACACCATAAAACTCACCTTATTATACATAACCACTGGATTAGAAAATACCTTTTTAAAGAGCTAAACAGGACTAAACCTAGGAATTGGAATATACGACCCATCAGGGCCAGACCCGGGGACCTCATACTATTCCAACTGATCCCAGTAACCCAACCCTCTGAGAAAACCCTCATGAAAAATATTGGTAAAGCTGCCCAGACGCTAAAAGCCAAAGTTAGAACAGCCCCCCGCAACGTCCTTTTGAACCAGGTTCAAAATTTCCACCAACTCCTAAATGAATCCCAGCCCGACATAGCTGTATCCTGCTGGCTTTGCACTTCCTCAAGTCTAACCATCTTCCCCATACCTGTCCCATGGAACATAACCCTCCTGACCCATGACAGCTCTGCAGCGGGGACCAGGCCCCTCCCAGTCTGCAGAAGCAAACCCCCAGGAAAAATGGATAACTGTAAAAACATAACTACCAGGTCTCCTTCAACCATCTTCCCTCTTGGAAGGGTTAATTGTAACACCACCCGCCCACTCAATGAGCCTGACTGATGCGCCACAAACTCCACCATCTGGGTCTGTGACACCAACACCTACCAGTGCCTACCCCAGGATGGCCAGGGCATCTGTTAACTGGCTTGGCCAGTACCATCATTCTCAGTGTATGGAGATGAATTACCTGGAGACCTCTCCCAAGCCAAACAAGCAATATAGGCAATTCCCCTACTCTTAGCACCAGGAGTAGTCAGGAGCGCAGTAGTAGCAGGGGCCTCACTCACAGCTGGTCAGGAGGGCTTACAAACCCTAGCAAGGGAAATATCAAATGACCTCAAAGAAATATCAGGGGATCTCAACAGGTTGCAAGACCAGATAGACTCATTGGCAAAAGTAGTTTTAAAAACAGGCGAGGATTAGACTTGCTCACCACAGGTTCAGGGGGGATCTGCCAGACCCTGGGGGAAGAATGCTGTTTCTATTCAAATTCCTCAGGGATAGTTAGGGACAAGGTGGCCCTACTGAAAGAACGAGACAAAGACCGCTTAAACTGTGCATACCAGGTATCTGCCAATGGGAACTACTTCCAATATCTCCTTTCCTGGATTTTGCCATTTATGCCAGTAATAGCCTCAGTCTTCTTCCTCTTAACTTTCAGGCCATGCGTTCTATGGTACCTAACACAATACATCACTTCCCGCTTAAACACCTTAAAACACCAAGTGATGCCTCATATTAAATATCAGCCCTTGGGGACTACAGAAAAATCCCCAGGTTAGCAGATGATGCCCCATAAAGAATTATAAGGGCATCAAAGAGGGGGATGATAAAGAAAATGCCAGGGCCCTAACCCCCTCTCAGGAGAAACCCACAGCTTTAGGAAAATAAGCTCCCCTTGGTCTCTTTCTACCTTCCTCCCCTTTTCTCCCTGGAATCCACATCCTTAAGGAAGGTAAGCACTCCCCACCTGCTCCTTCAACTGGAATTTACAACTCTAAACAGATAATGACTCTTTTCCTCCCTAATAGCCCTCTGCTTTAGGAAGATAAGCTAACCTTGCTCCTTTTGCTTTTGTAACGCTGCCTGCCTGCTTGCTTAGGAATTTGCACACTTAGAGTTCCTATATAAACTTATGAAAATCAAGACACAGCACTCAGATTTTTTGGAGACTTGGCTCTCCTCTGGGCCCACACGTAATAAAACTTTGTTCATCTGCCCCCTCAGAGTGCCACTTGGGTTTTCATTCCTTCTGCCGCAACAAAAACAACAGGATCACACAAAGATCTCTGGCTTTCCACGTTTTACTTATGTTGCGTGGTTATGTTTGAATATGTTGGAGGACTTAAAAGAATATAATTCTTTAATAAAAGTGTATAATTTTTATAGGAACAGGTGTAGTTTATGCATTATGCATTATGCATTATATGAGTTTATTGATGTAATACTTTTTTAGGAAGGAGAGATTTCTCACTAATGAACACGCAGAAATTGAATTTTATTTAAATTGCCAAACACTTTTCAAAATAATTTTAGCATTTAAGGAAATATTCCCTTAATGCTGTCTTTAATATGAAGAAATCACTGCATTTCCCTAAAGTTGAACAGGTTTGTTTCCTCGTTCTTAAAGGAGCATTCTTTGGAAATTTCAGTATGTCTCTTAAAGACAATATAGCCCAGAATATTTCCATTGTTAGTCATGTGTCTGCTTTATGATGAGCTGCCAGTTCCCAGAAACTAGAAGGAATAAAAAGTGCAAAAATAGATAATGGAAGCTTCCTCTGACACTGACCAAAAAAAAAAACAAACAAAAAAGAATAAATGTGAGTTAAATCTGTGTCTTGGTATTTTATAACATGACATTTCCAAAGATTTTGAGTTTAATTGATTCTACTGGATATGTAACTTGTGCCTAATTAAACTCATAAGCTCATAATCAAAGACATTTATTACTTCAAATCACATATAAAATGCTAGCAAGATTTTTCCTATGGAGATTTGAATTTATACCTATATTTTTCATGGATGGTAAAGAAGATTTTGGCACTTTGATGGAAACAGCAAACGCAGTTAAGGTTATTTGTAGACAGTTAACTATCATGCATGTTAAATGTTAGGTGATTTATAGAAAAAAATTGAATTAGTTGATGGGATCAAAAATGAATTAGTTGAAATGGCACATGCATTTTCAGGCACTGCTTATTTACTTTCACATATTGTGAAGTGTGAACTAAAGCATGTTCACAGTTTTTAAGTATTTATAATTTTTTTTATTCCTTTCTAACTATAATGCTTGTTTATGCTCATGGCTTTTTAATTTTATTTCTAGCTCCTGGTGACTTGTCCAAAGGCAAAGTTTTGACCAAGATGGTTTTTAAACAGTAGCTGAAATATTAAATTTCATTAATTATAGGATAATTTCAAAAGTTTAAACACTAATTAAATAATATTTTGTATTTTCTAAAATTTTATTTTAAAATTAATTTAGTCTGTCAATGATGTCTAGTCCATTTATTTTAATCATATTTTCATCTTTCTCCATCGCATATGCCTTTTTCGCTTAAGCGGTATTATCCAGCAGCATTTTAAGCCTAATCTTTCCCCATCCATTTCATTATATTGCTGAAATTTCTAACTATTTCTGCTTTTAAGATTGAAGTTATACTTACCTGGCAGGGGAGATACCATGATAATGAAGGTGGTTTTCCCAGGGCAAGGCTAATCCATTGCACTTTGGATATGCAGACCCCCGTGATTTTCCCAAATGTGGGAGACTCCACTGCATAATTTGTGGTAGTGGGAGACTACATTTGCGCACTTCCTTGAAAAATAAAAAGACTGAAACTATAGAAGGAAGTATGTGCAATCTTAATGCACATTCATTGACATGTAGATGTGGAAAATTGAACTCAAATGCTAAGAATCATGCACAAATTTTCCAAACTCTTCCACAGTTCACAGAAAATAAATTACCCCCCCCCCAACTTCACCCAAAAAGATGAAAATACTTAAAGGTGCATAACAATTGCAAAAGCATCCCTGTAGTGCTCAAAATTACAAATAATTGAAAACCAATGATTTGAAATATTCTTTTTTGACCAATTTGTCATGTTGAGCAATTTGTCACTATGATCAATTTTTTTAATCATCCAGTTTATTTTCAACCAAGTCACCTTCAGTTGAATAAAATCATTCTATATCTACTGGTGTTAGCACTGAAATTTAAAAGTTACTAGGAGAAAAAAGTTTGTTTAAAGTGAATGCTCATAAAATCTTCCAAGGGAAATACCTTTTTCCTTGATCTATGATTTCATTCCTTTCATAAAGTTCAAAGACTATGTGTATAAGTGGTTCTATTCTATGATTTTCAGGATTTGAGAATGGCTTATTTGATATATGCTTTGATATTGATTAGCATTTAATGTGGGGGTGTGGCTTAGAAGGACCAAAAAGTATAAAATTTACAAGACTTCAGAAATTAAACATACCTACAATATATTGAGTAAAAATAACAAGATCCAGAAAAATTATAGTGTGGTAGGTTGAATTATGTGCTCCAGAAAATAACATATTCTTAATCTTAATCCTATTCCTATGGATGTAGATCCCAGTTAGTTTGGAGAATTTTCAGAGTGATGATACTAGATGGAGTGATATAGAAAGATAGGAGGTAATTACTAGAAATTTTTAAACAAGAAATGGTTTTGGCATCAAACATCTTCCAATCTAGCTGAAACCAATACCAGGTAGAATAAGACTTTTTCTTGCCCTGTTACTGCTTCTCACTCAACGTTGCTCAACTCCTAGAAGCTTCAGAATGCACAAGGTATGTGTGTGGGAAAAACAGGGGGAAGATGGACAGAATTACAAAGGTGTGACGAAAAGTAGTCAGTTACTTCTGAATAGGAATTTATTAGCTCACAGTTTCAGAGGGTATAAGGCTTGCTTCTTTTCAGGCTTTGTACTGTTCTGGTTGGAGGGCAATCCTTAAGTTCTTTAGTTTTTCTGTCACATGGCAATATCCTTTCTCTTCTTGGTTCCCTTGACTTCCAGCTTCCAGATCTGCAGAGCAGAGGCTTCCCAGGTTCTTCAAATCTCCATCCCATAAATCCAAAGTCCATTTTCCTTTTACCACCTAATTAGAACACTACAATAGCCAGATAGGAACCCAAATGAGTTTATAGATAAAATAACATTATCTAAAGGAGTCCACTGGCCAGAAACACAAGGAGAGGCAGAGATTTCAGAACATAAAAATAAAAATATATGAATTGCTTGAAAAGTCAGTTGTACAAATATCAGAATAACTAAATAGTAAAGTACTTAAAATTCAAATGCATCACACAAAAGAAGTCTGGAGCCAATATATATTGCCAGTTTAAAAGAATCAATAAAAGATTTAAGGAAAACATGTCACTCTTAAGACTCTTGTATTGGTCTGAAAGTTAAAGTTCAAAAAGTACCTGAGTACATATAACTATATAGAGAGATAGAAATCTTATGGGAAAAGATAAGAATTAGGAGACCTAGTATACCAATAATATAACAAATTCAGATGGGAATAAAATGAGGGTATGGAGAGGTGACAATAATTAAACAAATAATAATAGTGAAAATTACTAAATAAAAGAAAAGTCTGCAGACTAAAAGAGCTCACCAACTTTTCAGGCTGTATTGATGAAAATTTACATGTGCTTAAGTCATATCATGTTAAAATTCTTGACCTAAAGGATAAAGAGAAAAACAATTCAAGCTCTCTGAGAGAAAAAAATAAGTTATCTGCAAAGCAAGAAAAGAAAGCTGCTGTCAGATGTATCCCATCAATGGAATTTAGAATACTATATACCCCTGTCAGGAGTAGAAAAGTTATTAAGGCAACTGAAAGAAAACACAATAAAAAATCAAAAGAAACTGAGCCTTTTTGATGGGGGCAATGAAGAATGGAAAGAGCAATAGTGACAAATGAACATACATACATATAAATGCAGACGGTAACAAAGAGAGCTTTCTCTATGGCAGAATTCCAGCTTCTTAGCCCCAAGCTGTAGATGCCAAGGAACTTTAACTTCAAATAAGTCTCTCCGACATATTCAGAAGTAATTGCATGACTTTTTTTGGTCACACCTTTGTGATTCTGTCCATCTTTCCCCTGGTTTTCACACACACATACCTTGTGACTTCTGAAGCTTCTAGGATTGGAACAATGTTTAGTGAGAAGCAGTAACAGGGCAAAAACAAGTCTTATTTTACCTGGCATTGGTTTCAGCTAGATCCGAAGGTGTTTGATGCCAAAACCATTTCATATTTTAAATTTTCTAGTAGTTATCTCTTATCTTTCTAGATCACTCCATCTAGTATTTGGAGTATTTGAAAATTCTCCAAATGAAATGGGACCTACATCTTACTATCTTTTCAATGTGTAACTTGTACTTGCAGTTTTTCATTCTGTGGTATCTACATGCATGCCCTGAAAAACATCTCCCAGGTGAAAACGTTCCCCATAGAAAATATCTTGTTCTTAATACATAAATGTAATATGTATCTCTTTCAGTGAATGATTTTTCAGCTGACATTTTAATGGTAAAACTGTATACTTATGCTCCAAAAGTGAATGCAACGTTTTTAATGTGCAGGAAATGTGCAGGAAAAATCTCAAGATGCATTCCAAATATAATAAATAGAATGTGAGAACTGCATGCAAACAATATTGAAATCACTTTGTACATAAATGGCATGCAAGCTATGTACATTTTACATATATAGCAATTGTTAGAGATCAGTCAGCAAGTAATACTTTTAAGCTTTTTCATCTTTGTAAGATAATTTGTCACTTATATTTAGGCATTTTGTTGAACTTAATTACATTTTAGGTAATTGGTTTGGGATTCAGGGGTAACATAATTCTTTATAATTTTTCCATTTAACAAAATATACTATAAGCTCATGGTTAATTTCTTTGCACGGAATATTGGATTTTCAGAAAGGAGTTACTAATTAAATGGGAGAGTGTCTATTGTTTTTTACCATCTGGCACCCAATGTCTAATGTAATGCCACCTATATTAGGTTTTTATTATAACAGTATCTTCCTATGTGGCTCAAATTTCCATATTAATTAGAAGAATGCTAGTTCCTGCAGGAAACATGAATCAAGATTTCAGTAGCTTCCCAAAATAAAAGTTGCTGATCTTACCAATGCAACAATTATAGCCACGAGCTGCTGGTAGTTAATTAATACCCTTTGTCCTCTCTTGCTTCAGGTCATCATGCCCTTTGCCAAATTCTGTGATGGCTTCTTTTCCTGTAGGCTCTGCCTGCTGAGAGGGCAACTACTGAACTTCTTAGCGATAATGTTACCCCTCTCAAGAGCAGATTCCTCATGTACTTGGTGAATAATATGTCTCTGAGCTTGCCCAGAAATATAATACTCTGGTGGGTCTTGTGGCTTCACATAATATCTCCATTCCAGCATGCCTCCTTCCTTGAACCTTTTAATGCTTTCTCCCAACATCTTCCGTAGTAACTCGGGCAGTTCAACCTCACTCAGTGTGGGGTATTGCTTTCTTCAGACTTCTAAGAAATAACCTGTGACCATTGGTAGGATGAATTATGTGCCCCAACAAATCCATTTTCTCAATCTTAACCAACATTCCTGTGAGTGTGAACCCATTGTAAATAGGACTTTTTTAATAAATTATTTTTAGTTAAGGTGTGGTGAATCAAACCAGAATAAGCCTTAATTCTGATTACTGGAGATCCACTAGTGAGAAAGCCTCAGGTTGGAGTAAGAAGTGGGAAAATATGAGAAAGGAGAGGACATTGTCATGTGATGGGAAAGCCAAGGAATCTCAAGGATTGCCAGCAAGCAAACACCAGAATACCACAGTATTCAGAGAGAAAGCATGGCTCACCGATGCCTTGATTATGAACTTCTAGCTTCTGAACCCATAAACCAATAAACTCCCATTGTTTTGGGCCAAAACCATTTGTAGTAATTATCACAGCAGCTCTGGCAAACTGAGACAGTGAGATTGCCTACTACCAGTAGGTCCTTGCCAGAGGATTAATTATCCAATATCATGTCATCATGGAGGGTTCACTGAGAAGCTCCAAAGGGCTTCAAAACTCCCTAAGTGTTCTGTGGTTAACACCTAAAGAATTACGATGCCAGACATGTCCCTGTTGAGATTTGAAGGATGTCATAAAATCAGGAGACCAAGGGATCTTATAATTGAAGATAGAAGGTGTATTAGTCAACCAAAGGGGTTCTTTGGCAAAGTACCAGAAATCTGTTGGCTTTTATAAAGGGTATTTATTTGGAGTAGAAGCTTACAGTTACAAGGCTCTAAAGAGTTCACCTCAAGGTACCATAAGTGGCACTTCCTCACCCAAAGTTTGTTGCCACGTGTTGAAGCAAGATGGTGGGCCATGTCTGCACAGATTCAGCCTTCCTCTTTCCTCTTAAGTCTCTGTGATCCCAGCTTCTTCTGATCTCAGCTATAGGCTGGCATAGGGCTCCTCTTTTTTCCCCTGGGGCTCATTTCTTTCTGGGCTCAGCTGCTCTGTTCTCTTTGTAAGGTCAACTGTAAACTATCAGGCTCGTCTCTCTTCCCAGGGCTGCAGGATCCTCTGTGTATCTTCTCCTCAGTGTATCTAACTCTCTCTTCTCCCAGAGCAAGTGTCCCTATATATAGCCTACAAAGGCGGGAGGAGGGGGACACTCAAACCGAGTCATCCTAATGACATGGTTGAATCAAACTCCTAATCTTAACATAATTTAATCAAAGTCATCTCCCTGAATCTTATACAATAATAGGATATCACACCCAGAGGAACAGACCAGTTTAGAATTATAATATATATCTTTTTGGAATTCATAAATAATATCAAACTGCCACAGAAGGGTATCACCCAAACCAGGAACCAAATAGAGTTGCATCCATATATCATGGGATTTGAAATCATCAAGAGAGTGGGTGGTACCTGGTTAACAAAGAGCAATGGCCCAGTTTTCTAGAAGCAATTGTCCTGATAAGGGAGTAAACCCATTGGTACATCTGCTGCAAAGCTTCTAGTTCCGAGGCAGGGAGGACAATCTAACCAGGAGACAGAGATGAACCACTACTAAGTTACAGAATTGGCTCTGTGTGGACAAAGGGGCCCTTACCCAACAAGTTGGGGAAGTATCAGTTTCCCCTATACTCAGACACTTTCAAGAGAAGAGGAAGTTGAGTCAGGACCCCAGGAGAATGGAAAGGAAGATATGGTAGGGTTCTTAACTTTTAATTAACTGAATAAATCATATAAAATGCACTCACTTAGCTGAGGAAAGAATATTTAAGCTAGAATTTAATGACATATTTAATCCTTATAATTATCTCTCATTAAGGAAATGGGAATTTATGTGCAAAATGATATCCTTTGTAAAAAATAAAGTTTAGACCCTGTTGGTTTCATCTTTACTCATATTCTTATTTTCCTAAACAGCTTTTTTCATAAATTCTTTTGTTCATATTAATCTATAGAAAGACAATTAAAAAGGAAAAATGAATATACTGCAGTTAAGCCTCCAATATCCATTCTGTCCTTCTTTCATTGATACAAACATAAAATTTTGGGAATTGACTCCAGACCCAGGAATAATCCCTAATTAGTAAAGTCAATCACAGTATCCATTTCCCTCACCAGTAATTGATTGAAGAATACAGATCAGTCGTTGCAGGGTTTTAACCTGGGAATAGTCACATGATACTTGATAAATCAGAATGTAGCATGAAAAGTTGTTCTATGGGTATGAAAGAGGTGGTGAGTACACAAGAAGACATGCTGTTTTTTGACTAAAGGCAGTCATTTTTCAACCACATGGAGAAGGAATCTTAGAAAACCATTAGAACTGTAGGTCATAGAATGGAGAGATGGAGAAGTCTGGGTTCTTAATGCTATAGTTGAGCTGCTGAGTCTATCAAAATAAGAGCCCACCTAACTGCAGAACTTTTGATATTTATTTATTGCTTAAGCCTAGTATTTTGTTATTTATAGCCAAGGTATCCCAATTGATACATGTCAACACAAAAGACCAGTTTATTATGATCATGTTGCCAGAGGTCCATGTGGAGTTCAGTATTATCTCAAATAGAAGGTTTGTATTGCCATTTAATTCCTAAAATAACTAAACAGTAAATCCAGTTACCCTCCTCAGCCATATTTGCTACATTTTGTGGTGCTATCATAAGATCAGTGAATTATTCTCCTTATTGTATTCATATATATAAAAGAAGAATGTATTTCTTAAATTGGGAGAGGGTGTTTTCCAGGAAGTGAAAATTTCGTCTCCTGATGAACTAACAATAATGTCTGAACTCTCCTCTCTGATGGAATACACTTTAAAAAAGAAATCATCACTCATATAATGACATTACCTTGCAATTTCACTCACATTGCTTGTTAATATCCACAACACAAATGCTACCTCTGAAAACACTCCTCTGTGGCATTCATTTCTAATACATAAAATTGGACAGAAATTATTCTATAAGGCATTGTACATATGAAGAATTTTAGAAGAAAATTATTTATTCCAATATGTATAATTATTTTTTAAGCTTTAATTTTCTTTCAAAAGAGTAAATGAAAGAAAGAAAGAGGAAAAAAAGAAAGGACAGAAGTAGTTAGGGAAAGAAGGAGGGAGGGAGGGTGGAAGGAAGTACAGGTATAGCTTTTTTTTGTCTTAGTAGGAGAAATAATTATATACATGTTTGTTTACATACTCCTTATTCTTAAAGCATTTTCTCCTTTGATTTTTAGTAGTAGGTATTTAAATGATCTCTGAAAGAAATGTAAGATATTGCTGGTAATGTTTTGTTCACTATATCCTGTAGATAATTTATTTTGTCACATGTAAACAATATGTCAGACAGTAAATTTGAAAGACAGAGATTACAAAGGAACATATTACCAAGTTTTCTTGTTAATTTCTCTCACCTCTATATGCAGAGCCCCTATTAAATTCAAGGGAGCTTTGCATTTAGATAATAGTGATAAAAAGCTACATTCTGTTCTACTCTCTTGGTCTCTCCTGGTTTCATTCTCTCTTTCCCTTTCCTTTCTCTGGTGCTTGACTTAAAAAAAAAATGCTTTTATTTCTAATTTTCACCTTTAGAACATATCTGCAGAGGCAAAGCAAATCCAATTCTAAAGTTCTGATCTTAACTTCTAAGAGTTCCCTTTGCCCCTCCAATTGCTCATCCAGGACTTACTTCAGAAGAACTTTACGGTAAGTTGATATTTTCTTAAAGTTATTCTGGTGTTGAAACACTATTAAAATCATTAGTACCTAATAGGATGAAAACTTCATAAAAAAGAAAAAGTATTCTCCATTCAGAAAGCATTTTTTACCTTCCTAGTTCCAGAAAAACATGGCATCTTCACATATGGAAAATAAGAATATTCATATGCCCTAATGTGCCATGATTATTAATCTGTATTATAACTCATTTATATGATTTTTCACTTATTTTAATTTATACAATAAAGTAATCATTCTAAATAGATATTTGAATAGTTTCTTATAGCTTTAAAATTATATCATTCTGATAACATATCAATATCATGCATAAAGCATGTTAACAGGAAATAAAGAAATAATCAAGTCTGTGGGATCAGTTTCAAAATCTGAGTCTGGTATTGTTTCTTCTGTCGTGTTCCATTGACAGAATGGAATATACACCCTAAGTCTTAACCTATATTTTTAATAAATATTCTTAGATTCCTCTAATTATTGCCATTTTTAAATGGAAAATACAATTCACATTCCATTCCCTTATTTAGCATCTCAAATTTCGTTTTTCATGGTCATTAAATGCTCTGACATTTTTCCCTTGACTTATTTTGAACAACAAAGAAGATAATTCTATTTCAACCACTAATTAGCTAAGAATCTCAGAACCTTCTTCAATTTGGACAAGTCACTTCCTCTGCCTGAGCCTCAAATTTTCATCAATGAAATAAGGGATTGAGGGAGTTGAATAAGTATGCTTCTATAGTTTATTCCAACACTGGAACTTAATAATTCCACAACAAACTAATAAAAACCTATTACAATATTATCTTTCCTAATAGGGAGTAGAGACATGAGGCAAAGAATGGAACATTACCTGCAACTTATCACATTTAGCTTTCAGAGAAACCACACAAAGGAATTTTTTATATGTGAATGATTACAATTTTTAAAAAGTGGCTGTTTTCAAAGTATCTGAGTTTTGCATTTATTACCTGGATAATTTTGAAATTATGTAACATACTAAAACAATTATTTTGATGGTATCACCATTTATTTGGCTATACAATCCCCAAATATTACTCAGTAAAATTGGCATTCCCCAAATATTCAAAATCTCTGGATATTTGTCTCTTTATTTGTCTCTATCTCTATTTCTGTCTCTGTCACTGTCTCTATCTGCATCCACACGAAATCTATTCTCTCTCTCTCTCTCTCTCTCTCTCTCTCTCTACCTATCTAATGTCCCCTTTTTAATAATCCATATTGTAGTAAAAGTCAAATTATCCACAACTAAAATATGCCCATATTAATTTCCTACGGAAGCCATAATGAAGAAACACAAACTTGATCATTTAAACATATCAGAAATGTATTCTTTCACAGTGCTGTAAGGCTAAAAGTATAAAATCAAGATGTTTGGAAGACCTTATTCCTTCTGAAGAGTCTAGAGAATAATCCTTCCTTGCCTCTTCTAGCTTCCATTGTTCCTAGGTGTTCTTTGGCTGGTGGCAGCATAAATCCAACCTCTGTTTCTAGCTTCACATCATCTTTTCTCTGTATGTCTATGTATCTTTTTCTGACTCTTATAAGGATAGTTTTATTGGATTTAGGGTCCACCCTAATCCAATATGATATCATCTCAGTCCTTACCTTAATTGTATCTGCAAAGACCATATCTGCAAATAAGGTCACATTCTGAGGTTCTGAGTTGACATGAATTGGGGAGGGACAGTATTCACCCTATTACAGTGCTTATAAGAAAATTAAACTAATTATGAACTCTTGTTGCTGAGAAAACAAGGATATTTGCTGCATAACAATATGAAAATGTTAAATTCACATATGGCAGACATAATTCATATAGATACTTGATGCATTTTCTCTTACTGAAAAAAAAATGTATAAAAATAAGGAGATTCACACAGCATGTAATGATGTTCTAAATATTTTCTTAAAGTTCAGTTTGTAATTATCACATCTGGGGGTAATGAAAGGAGAGCAGATGACAGATAATATATTGGAAATATATCCCAAAAAAGATTTACAATGTACTCACCTTGATAAAGAAGTTAAGGTCATACTTTGTACATTGTTAGTTATAGAATGTGATGTTTTAAAGTAAATGGATCAGAGATAATTGCATTGACAAATGAAATTTAGCCACAGAGTATTTTAATCATTTTTTATTGCTAAGTTTCTTGTTTATAGATAAGATAAAACAACTGAGTCTGTGATAATTTAATCTATGCTTCTCTAAATGGATCTTAAGAGTAAGTTAGGGGAGCAGATGTAGCTCAAGTGGTTGAGCATCTACTTCCCATGTACGAGGTCCTGGATTCAATTCCCAGTACCTGCTAAAAATAAATAAATAAATAAATAAAGCAAATTAGGTGTTAGAGGTAAAAGGCCAATAAGCATTCTTTGAATTTAAGAAAAAAAAAAAACTTGGAAAAGGGGACTCAATCAACAATAGCTATTGCTATGATGGTAAGAGAGGGATGGCTGAGATGCATATCTTGTTTGTTTGGATGATACATTCAGGACCAATACAATAGTTATGACTACCCCATAAAAACAATCAAGTTGTACCATGAGTAAATTTTTAAAAAATGTAACTTACCCTATTTTGAGAAATGGGATCGGAGAACTTGATTATTGAGTTTTGGTAGAACAATCTCGTTTCACTATTTATCTTCTTTGGTTTTCTGAGCTTCTAAGAGATGTGGCTTAGTGTCTTTTCATTAATTTTGGAAAGTATTCAGCCGTTATTACTTCAAATATTTCTTCTGCCTTTTTCTCTCTTTTATCTCCTTCTGATATTCCAATTGTATACATCTTGGACCTTTCCTTATAGTCCCATAGTTTGTGCATGTTCTGTTCTACTTTTTTATCTTTGCATTCATTTTGGAAAGTTTCTATTGACCTGTCTTCAAGTTCACAGATTGTTTTCTCAGCCATGTAGAATCCTGTCAAAACACTCATTTCTGTTACTGTATTTTTTATTTATAGCATTCCCTTTTGATACTTTCTTAGAGTTTCCATCTTTCTTCTGACATTACTCATCTGATCTTACATGTTATATGTTTTATCCACTGGAGTCCTTATCATATTATTCATAGCTATTTAAAATTCCCTACCTGATATCTCCAATACCTGTGTTATATCTGAATCTGGTTCTAATGTTTGTTTTGTATCCTCAGCATGAATCTTTTTCTTGCCTTGCATCATGCCTTGTAATTTTTTTGAAAGCTGGACATGCTATATCAGGTAATAGGTACCAAGGTAAATAGGACTTTAGTCTTAGCTGAAAGATTTACAATATATTTGTTTGAACCTCCATTTCCTATTAAATTTGACTTTTTGTTTTGTTTTATTGTATTTGTTTGTTTTCTCCTTAGGTAAGACAGGTAGGTTGGAGCAGGGGTGAAATTCCCTTCTCCTAGTTTGTATAAGGTTTCTGAATTTCCTTCTGGAAAATTCATTCCCCCTGTAGAATAGGCCTTTGCAGGTAGAAAAGTCAGTTTCAAGATGGCTACTATTTCCTTCCCCTAGCAATGGCCATGAAATTTTTTTCAGCTCCTCACTGTGAGGAACCAGTGGGGCTCCTGGAGTAAAAGTCTGAGTAAGTACAGGTACCCAGCTATGACCACGAGCCTCAGGACATTTTCACTCTTAAGCTAGCCCAACTCAGTTCTTCCACAATTTATCAAAATAACCAATAAGTGTTCCTCACATCTTTTAGATTCCAGAGGCTTCTGCTCCAAGCAAACAAATCTTTGGGTTCTCATCTCACTGGATGGACCTGCTTCTCCAAAGATTGGCATGGCTGTTTTCCTTGAGACCTCAGCAGTCTGGTGGTCCAAGTAAAGTCATTGACTTTCAGTTTGTTCTACTTTTTCTTATTGTAAAGACAAGCATGATGACTTCTAAGCTTTATATATGTCAGAGTTGAAACAGGAAGTCTTATGTCTTTTCTTTCTCTCTCTTTTTTTTTTTTTTCCGTATCCTTACATCTGTCTTTTGCTTTTTAAGAAGAGCTATTTTAAGTGTTCAGTTTGATCAAACCATGGCACTGAATTAGAGGATATTTGAAAAGTTGTATCTTCATTTCTTTTAGTTAATAAGTTCAAAGGGGCATTCTGGACAGAAGCCCAAGAGCAAAGTAGTGATTCACTAATTCCTAGAGTTCTAAAGTAGAAGAGAGGAAGAAATGAAGCGTTAGTGTGACTGATCTAAATTGGAGCCAATATGTACTCTGGTGATCATGTCCTTAGTATCATCAGAATCTTGAAAGCATATATTATAGCATTTAAATGTTAGTTTCTGAGTCAGGGATAGTGATTTCAGTCTAGGAGAGAAAGAACAAAGGACGTGATCTGCAGCAGATGAGAGAGAAGTGACTCTAAGACAAGTTAAGTGTGGGGAGAGCTCACCTTACCACTTAGAATCAGAGCAGGGCTGACTTTCAGGCACAAATGACTTTTGCCATTCTTATTCCAGGGAAAAAGTAAGACTCATTTTCAAGGTAATTTGACTTCTTTTTTTCTCTTCACTATAAGATCATAGTCATAAATTCTGATAAATATTTGTATTTTTGTTATATAATACATTAATAAATTGACAACCATGTCTTCTTAAGAGGATATCTTAGATGAACCTTTATACATATTTACTTTATATAACATGTCTAAATTGCATTTAAATTATTCATTACTCAAGAAAGTAGAAATCCTTGATTACTTAACTGGAATTTGCAAGTTACATAAAACTTTGTAACCCAAAAGGGCTACACAATATTTTTGTTTGAAATGTGTTCATTACATTTGTATTGTAACTTTTATTATAAAAATGTTGCATTCAAAATGCTGAAACTGTATCATCAATTCATACTGCCCAAGCTAAATATGTGAAACAATTATATTTGATTAAATAGAAAATCCTACTCCTTGGCTGAGCCACAAAACAGAGGATTATTTTAAAACAACCTTGGCTAAGCAACCATCAGTGATGTCTGCAGCATAAATACTATCCCCGAATGCACAGAATAGCATTTTACATCTTTTAAACCATTTAAAAAATTGCCATCTAACAAATAACCTCTTGGGGTAAAGATTTTTGTATTTATAAGAAGATTTAAAATAATTCAGATCCTCACACAAATACATTTTAACTTTGCCCTGAAAAAATTAACATGGATCCTATTCTTGTTCAACCCTTGGTTTGCACCAGGGTGGCAACATCAACTGAGGTCTTTTTCACAAATGGTCTTTTAACTCCCTTCCACCTGTCCACCAGGAATTGGGCTTATATCATCAACAGATTACTCACCAGCTACCAAACACTTCCCCAGATGGGAACAATTTTCAGTTACTACCAATTTGACCAGATTTGCAGTAGCAACTTAACAGTGAAAAAACCTCTGTCTTCTATTTTCTGTTCTTCAAGGGCAGTAATTGTTTCCTGAATAAAAGATTCATAGTTCTAGCTATTTTCACTTTGTTTTTTTTTGTTTTGTTTTGTTTTTTTGTTTTACCGGGAGGTCCTGGGGATCGAACCCGGGTCCCTCCATATGGGAGACGGACGCCCAACCAGTTGAGCCACCTCCGACCCCCTTCACTTTGTTTTAACATCCTTCTCATGTTCCATTGAATTTTTCATTGACTCCATAGTATGGAGTTCTACAGTTCTATAGAACTAAAATCTTTGAGTAGCCATCTATAAGAATGGCTGAAATAAAAGAACTTTTGCTAGAAAGCAGGGATGTTTTTATAACTGCTTGGTAGAAAATTTACATTTATTCAGTAGGAATCACTAAAATATATATGGTAAAGTAAGAATTTTTATTATTTCTGTTTTTCAATTCCATGAAGAAATGCTGGATTTGAAAACTTTTGTTTGTGTGCTTCAGATTACAACCATAAAAACAGTATTCTATGTAGGGCCTGCACATATATAGTGTGTGTGAGGGAGATTAAGATTTATCCAATATCCTATTTATTATAAGATTACTACCGTCACCTCCAAGTACATTGTAAACTTCTCTATACCAGGGTTTACAGTGATGTAATGGTCACAAAAGGTGGATTAAATGTTAACTCAAAAAGGCGATGTACTCTTGGCATAATTATCTGTATCATGAGCAATATTCTGCATTTTCCTGCATTATCATAACTGCATATTTTTTTTCACGTAAAGGTTTCTCCGTTATACTTTACAAAATTCATTGTAATTGTATCTGCAAAGAATTTGATGCTTTACCAACATTATTTCCTCAATAATAAACTCTTATATTTTGACTTTTTAAGAATCTCTGATGTAAACACTGAAAACTGGATCAGGACAGAAAATGTCTTGAAGCACAGATAAACAGGAAGGCTGTGGGAATTAGTGTATTTGGCGTTTCCAAGAGTCATGTTCCTCACAACCACTTAGGTTGGAGGAGAAAATAAAATATCTTAACACTTCATCCAAATGAGGGAGTGAATGCCACTTTCTCCCACTTTCAACAACTCATTAATTTTTCTTTGATTCAGAACAAGAAAGTTTTTTCATGTTTATGAGAAAAAAAGATTTGTTTTCTTTTTTAACTGTTAAAGTACAAGCAACAGTTCAGATTCTAAGCCTTTCACATTCACAAACTTAAAATCATTTTAGCACAATAAAATATTTTGAAATTGTTGGAAACATTCTAGGATGCTAATATTAAAAGTTTTTGTCCTCAGGCTAAGAAAACAAACACTTCAGCAAATGTAGATACATATCATACAGTATAGAAATCTAAAAGGCTTTAGACATGTTCTTAAAGCAATCAAATGCCCCCTGCCGTCCAAAGCTAAGGTCAAAAGACACTTTCCAAACAGCCTTGAAACATTCCACCATAAATATTTATTGACAGTTTAAGAGGAGTCATATTGAACTAGTGCTAGATTTTAAACCAGTCTGCAAATGCACTTTTACTTGAACTCAGCTGGGAGCCCAAAGGATATAATCAATAGAACTATACTATAATTGAATTGCAAAGACTGAAAGGAAAAAAAACTGGATAACAAAATTTCATCAGAAAGAGCTCTTTTTAAGGGCAAACTTTTTAGAGTATGTTGGAAAATGATACTTCTGGAAAGACCTTGATTATTTTTAGTTATATTAGTAAGCTGGCAGCGCTATGTCTAAATGCAGGGATGGTTTTGGGCTTCCCCAGGCAGATTATAATGATCTCTGCATCAGGTCCAGAACAGATGGATGAGGGTCATAGTACACTGTGCCAGAAATCAATGCCATTTGATTCCATCACTTTCCAGGCAATAAATATGCTATTGCAACTGATGATGCTAATTGTTGTGTCTTTTATTTTTAAATTCTAAACACAATGCCAACCTATTAAATACTCTATATTCTATTCCCAAAATAGATTGATTGAAAGAGCTAGTTTAAAAAAAGAAGGAAAAGGCAATGTTGCCAGCATCAGTATAGAAATTATAAAAATCCTCTGTTTATACCCATTGGAAATTGTATCTAGAGTACTGTAATAAAGACTTATAAGAAAATATCTGAACAATGACATCAGGAAATGTTCCAGACAAAATCTTTATCTAATTTGCAATCTATCTGGTACTTGCCTGAAAGCAAACTTCAGAGAGAAACCAGAATAAAGTCCAGCTGCTTTCTCAAGTGGCACCCAGTGGATCTTCATAATCTCAGTTGATAATGTCTGTGCATGAGTGAATCTTTTGTACAGGTATGTCTCCTGTTAAAAGAAATCCGAGATTTTTTATATACGGCATTTTAGCCCATGACCCCATATGAGGCTAATAAATTTTAGCGACTATTCTTTTAGTATCTTAATAATTGTCTCCCTTGTTAATAATCTTAAGAGTGAAGTTTTCTTTTAGTAAAGAGAGTTCCTTGAGGTGTTTACTTCTTTTGGTGAAATTTACAACTAGCCCTATTTTCTTGCTGCCTCATCTTTGAAATAATGGAACAATGGTATGCCAGAATCCTATCATCCATTCTGTCTCCTTTTAAGACCTCTAGAATTCCTGAAAATTCAGCACATGCTAAAAACCAAACTAACACAAAATATTTTCAAGAACAGAAAAGAAAAGGGCTGGGGGAATTATTTCTAGTTCAAAATTTGATGTCTTTTTTTCCCTCTAATGTTACTAGGTCATAGGTCCAAAAATCTACTTAAATAACAATAACAAATGAGCACACTATATGGTATTCTGCCAATCACTGATTTCCAAGTATGAAATGTTTATAAACTATTTAAACAATGTTTACCATTAAATATATGCTTTTGTTTATAATAAAACAAAGAGCTAACATGAATAAGGGACTTGTACATCCTTCATATAAATAAATTTTTTCTGAAAGTAATTTGAGGTTAGTACATGATCTTCAATCTACAGCTATTACAATTGGGATCCAGAAGGGTCAAGTAATTTGCCTAATTTACCATAACCAGCATGTGGTGGAAATAGGATGTTTTTTTCTGGAAATAAGAGCTTTGAAAATTGGATTAGATTGATTTCAATCTTATCCTTTAGGTTTAAATTTTCAGTCTCAAAAATAATCCAAAATTGGTGAACAGCTGTGGCTCAAGCAGTTGAGCACCTGCTTCCCACATGGGAGGTCCCAGGTTCAATCCCCAATGCTTACTGAAAATTTAAAAAAGCAAAATAACAAGCAAACAACTGAAAAAACTAACTCAGGGGATCTGATGTGGCTCAGTGGTTGAGTGCCAGCTTCCCAGATACAAGGTCCTGGGTCCAATCCCTGGTACCTATATCTCAAAAAAAAAAAAAAAAAAAAAAATTCAAATTTTGTGAGTTAATTCATCAAATTGAAGATAATCTGTTGTTATTCCCATCAGATGTTGGAATTCTTTAAATAATTGCTTTGAATTATTTAAATTCTTATGAATTCTAATGCTTGTTCTACAAAGATCATCATGTACTTATTCAGCTTACCTTTGCTTATTTTTCTAAACTTTTAAGAATCCCATTTCTCTTTGACACCACTTGATCTTTAGTTTTCTCCCTTATATGTGTTCCAGAGACAGAGCACTCCAGTCTCTACTCTGCAGCTCTTGAAATCACTTGATAACTGGGATGATAGATGGCACTTATATACCCAAGAAGAAAATGTCAAGATAATCCTTCATTGTCAAAACTGTCAGAAATTGTTGAAGTTGAATCTAGAAGCTTGGCTTATAGTGATTGCCCTAGTTAAAATATCTCGTTTACTTTCTTGGTCTCAAGACCATACTCTGGGCTCTTTGCATGATCCTCTTCCCTCCGGTGTCCCCAGAAAAAACCAGCAGCCACGGCTGCTATGTATGGGATATAAGAGAACAAGATAACTGGGAAGAAAATAATCCCTTCTCTACAGAGAGAGGAGAAGAGCAGAAGTATAAATAAATAATCCCACAAGACTGTGCCTTTATGGACTTCATTTGATGTGCAGTATAGGAAAAAAAAGTGAAAAATTTATACTTGGATTAATGTTTCCCTTAAAAACATAGTGCCATTATGTGTTAGAGTTACACTTTCTACCTCAGATTTTGCATTAGTGGAGACATCCTTTCTGTTATTCTATTGTGATTAAACAATGATGACATATGTGATAAAAATTCTGTAACTCAAAAAGACTGTGATCTTGAATTTACTGCCAAATAGACACAAATTATTATTTACGTGGCAATAGTAACAGTAGATTCAGTAGGGTTAATTGTTGCTGGTTTAAACCTTGTTCTACCAACTCATATTTCCTAGAAAGAATTTCCATTTGGTCAGTTTTTGTTGTTGTTGCTGCTGTTGTTTTAGTTTAGGAAAATGTGTAAGCTGTTCTATCAGGGAAAGATTTTTATGCCTTTCAGCAGTCCCCGCATGCTGGTGTGCTCTAAGTTCAGTCTTTGTAGTGGTAATAAGAGAAATGATTTGGGGAAGCAGATGTGGCTGAAGCAATTGGGTTCCTGTCTACCATATGGAGGGTCCCAAGTTCAGTTCCTGGGGCCTCCTGGTGAAAGTGAGCTGGCCCCGCGCAGAGAGCTGACACAACAAGATGACGCAATTAAAAAAAAAATACACAAAGGAGAGACAGTGAGAGACACAACAAACCAGGGAGCTAGGGTGGCTCAGGCGATTGAGTACCTCTCCCCCACATAGGAAGGCTCCAGGATCAGTTCCTGGTGCCTCCTAAAGCCTCCTAAAGAGAAGACGAGAAGAGAAGACAAGCAGACACAGAAGAAGGGGCAGCAAATGGACACAAAGAGGAGAGAGCAAGCGGGGGGTGGGGGGGTTAGTAAAATAAATATATAAAAAAAAAAAAGTAATGAGTTGAAGTATTGACATCAAATGGTTAGGCTATGATATTTCAATTACTTTTAAATAGGACATTATGAAGTGTGCTTCTCCAGGAGTTTTCTTTCTTAAGTACACTCCTTGGTTGCTTTTCCTTAAATTGCTAGTTATTTATTAACATGCTTTCCAATGAACATCTCTCTTTTCAAAAACCAAATATTTAACTAGTTAGAAATAATACCTTGAATTCAAATTTTTCCTGTTAGTTCTGAAATTAAGTGTATAGGATATAGTTATTAACCTGTATCTGATTTCTTTATGAAAAAAAAATCCTGGATGATAAAAGGAAAAAAAACAAACGGATAATAGATTTTTTAAGTGTTTATAATTTTTAATATGGTAGAAGAATTTATATAACTGGTCTTTATCTGTTGAGTGTCTACTCTTATGATAAAAATTTCAATATTTAAGAAATAACTAATCTTTATGAGAAGAATTCTGTGACATTTATGTTTTGATGTTGTGGTCAGATCTAACTCTACCTCACCTTCACTCACCCTCAAACACCTTCAAAATCCAGCTTAAAACTAAACTTCTTCTGGCTTCCTATGATACTCATCGCTTAACAGACAGATAACGAGTTTTACAATGGTAACCAGCCATTTAATAAATTATTTCTAGTTTTGGATTTCTTTATGGGTTTTTTTGCACATTATTTAAGGATATATATTAATATGGCCATAAAGAACAGCAATAACAAAAACTATATTTTAAAAGTATGTTATTTCTATCCCATAGTAACACACTGTGCCTCAGAGAGTTGGAGCTCAATAAATGTTCGGTAATAACAAAAATATATTTTCAGCTGATAACATGCTGGTTAGAATTTTTCTAATAGATTCACTTTCCCCAAGAAACCAGAAACTCATCAATGCAAGAGACTTACTAACCTGATAAATCTGACAGTTCTACAGAGAAAAACAACACAGTGATTAACAGCCTTAAAATCTGCCCTGAAGTTGAATAATTCTTCTTATTATTAACCAGATCTATATGATCACAGCAAAACTGAGTTTGGGCCTGAAGGTTTTGATCTCCCTGAAGCCCAGAGGCTGTTTAGCAGTGCATGTGCATGTCTTATGGGTGCCTTGGTGCAGCAAAAACACTAAATCAATTGTTTTAGTTCTGTCTGATTCAGTCACAGTCATGGAGGCTATGGCCTAAAGTTGCATCTTCTGCCTCTCTTTCTGTAATAAAATAATTGCTACAGCATAAAGAGGCAAATTTTATATTCATTTCTTTATATTCCTTATAACTATTGTCAATGCTATGGGATATAATGGTAGATCTGGAAAAAAAAGTAGTTAAATTGAATTTAAACAGAATTAAAATTCAGTTTATTTTTATTGTAATTTTATATTTGATGAATATTTTTCTCTTGTCCTTGCTCAAAATCAATAGCATATTAAATATATTCTTGTCCAAATTCAGTTTTGCTTAGATATTTATGATGACAAGGAATAAGACTAATTATTTTTTGCAAATTAGAATAAGATAAAATTTAAACATCAAATGTAAGAAGGAAGTTATAAACAAACAAATAATTGAGATGACAAAAATATATACTTCAAGTTCAGATTCTGGCTTGGCAGGCCATTACTCCCACTATAACAACTAGAAAAAGATAGATATGTTATAAAACACAAAAATAATAAAAGATTTTTACAGCATAAAAGAGCTTTGTATGCAAAACAGTCTTAGCTAATTAGCCTTCAGTGAATGAGCAAAACTTGGCAGCTACTTACTTCCACAGGATATTTTCCAAGTACAGGTGGGAAATTGTGAGTAGTAGAACTCTTGGAGGGTAAGAAGAACCAGGGAGAGACTTTAATGGCTATCTAGGCTGATGTGACAGAAATCTTGAGGAAATCCAAACCCAGAGACCATTCTCCTTATTCATTGATTCTCTGCCATGGACTTTAGCTGAATATGTGGCACCACGAGAGAAGTGGGACAGAGAAGGTAAAGCAGACAGATCTTGCTCTCTCAGTTCTTAGATCCCAAAACTCTGAATGTCCTAAAACACACAAGGCAGGGGTTGCCATTAAATTACTGGAAATCAGCGGTCAACTAAAATCAATGAAAATTGCAACCAAGCCCCAAACCAGAGAAATTACTGTTGGAAGTGATCCAGCCCTCATACTAGCTGTCTGATAGAGAGAAGTGTGTGACCTTTCTGGAAAAAAGTTATATCATCCACAGATACTATGGTTTGTTAATACACAATGTCCAACATACATGAAATATTTCAAGACAAGCAAAGAAGCTATAAGGGGAAGAAGAGTTAAATAAAGCAAATCACAGAAGACCAGATGCAGGGATTATCAAGTGTGTACTTAAACTATACATAAGTAATATGAAAATATGGAGAATTTCAGCAGAAATGGAATTTGGATATTCTAGAACATTTACAATAATGTGAGTAAGAATTTATTGGATGGATTCAATAGCAGACTGGACACAGCAGAAGAAAGGATCAGTAAAGCCATATATCAGTAGAAATTACACAAAGATAAGCACAGAGAAAAAGGAAAGGATAATAATAAAAATAGAATAGAATATGCAAGAAAAATGAGACAATATCATATTATTTAATATATTGTATAATTCAGACACCATAAGGAGATGAGAGAAAAATATCAGAAAAAACATTTTCACTGATTTGAAGCTGTATGTAACTCCCATAACATGTTCTTATATTTTAATCCATCCCTGTGAGTGTGGATATAAGTAGGATCATTTAATGAGGTTACTTCAGTTAAAGTGTGCCCACCTCAATCATGATGGGACTTAATTCTATTACCAGAGTCCTTTATAAGAGAATGAAATTCAGACACAGAGAGAGAACTCCATAGAAGCAAGAAGCTGAAATTAACAAAACCCAAAAGAGAAGTGAGAGAACAACAGATGATGCCATGTGCCTTGCCATGTGACTGAGGAACCAAGGATCACTGGCAGCCAGTTTTTGAGAAGAAAGCAACACCTTGATAATGTCTTGATTTGGATATTTTCCCAGCCTCAAAACCATAAGCAAATAAATTCTCATTGCTTAAGCCAAAGCATTTCATGGTATTTGCTTTGAGCAGTCTAGGAAACAAAAAAAATATTTTAGATGATAATGGTTAAATTTTTCTAATGTTGATGAAAGACATCAATACACAGAATCAAAAAGCTCAGTGAAACTCACCCTAACCATTAAATGTAAAAATCTAATAAAGTGAACTTCATCAAAATTAAAATCTTTCATTCATCAAAAGTCAATATAGGTAAGCGGATGTGGCTCAAGTGATTGGGCTCCCGTTTACCATATGAGAGGCCTGGGTTCGATACCTGGGGCCTGCTAGTGAAGGCAAGCTGGCCCGTGTGGCACAGCGAGATGATGCAACAAAGGGAGACAAGCAGACACAGAAAAACACACAGCAAAATGGATACAGTGAGCACAAGCAGCAAGGGGAGGATAAATAAATAAATAAATAAAATTAATCTTAAAAAAAAAAAGACAATATATTGAGACAATAGCCTTAGGGGGAAAAATTGCATTACATATATCCAATCAAAATTCATATTCAGAATGGAAAAATAATTTCTATCAGTAAGTAAGAAAAAGACAACAACTCCATTAAAACAATGGTTAAAGACAGGCATGACTTGAAGAAGATAGAATGCTCAATAAGCATATATAAATATGTTCAGCATCTTTATTCATTATCAATACAAATTAAAATCACAATGAGATAACATTACATACCTACCAGAATGTATAAAATTTAAAATTGACAATAACAAGTGTGAGGAGGATGGGACCAAATGGAAATCTCATTCATTCTGGTAGCAGTATAAAATATAAGCTATTTGAGAAATAAGCATTTAATTTTACTAAAGTTAAACATATCCCTAATCTTCACCTGGCAATTCCCCTACTTAGTATAAACACAGCAAAAAATGGTGCATCAGTCTACAAAATTAGTTGTACAAGAATGTTTATAATGACATATATTATTATATCTGAGAATCAATGCAAAAGTCTACCAAAGGATAATGAATAGAGGTATGTGGTATATATCCACATGACAAATATTACCACAAATAAAATGGATAAGCTACTATTGCATGTATGGATGAATTTCAAAAATATCTTGAAAGAAAAAAGTCAAACAAGGGGAATACATACTGTATAATAACATTAATATTAAAGATAAAGCAGGTAAAACTAATTTGTGGTGACAGAGTCATAATCCTGATAAATTCTGGAGATAAGAAAGTAAATTATGGGTTATTAAATGGAAAAAAGAACATGAAAGAAAAGATTTTCAACAGCATTAGCCTTTAAGGAAATGCATTCCAAAACCACAATGACCCATACACACACATTAGAATGGCTCTTACTGAAAAAATGAAAAATAACAAGTATTAGAGAAGATGCGGAGTACTAGGAATATTGTTCATTGTTGGTGGTAATGTAAAATGGTGCATTTGCTGTGGAAATCAGGTTGACAGTTCCTCAGAAAATATAAAATTACTACATGTCCTGGAAGTCCCACTTATATACCCAAAAGAATTGGAAGCAGGGACTTGAACAGATATTTGCACACCAATATTCATACCAGTATTATTCACAATTGCCAAAAATGCAAGCAACCCCATTCATCAGCAGATGAATGGATTAGCAATATGTGGTGTATACATAAAATGGGATTTGATGTCCACTCCACCTCCAATTGAGAGGGGGCTTATATCCCATGGGGAAGATGGATGGGTTTATCCTGCCTGCAGCTATAGACTTTCCATTCCCTGGCACGGCTGTTGTCCATCATCATCACCCTGCCAGTTGTCCTGGGTGAGTCCAGTGAGCTGTAGAGTAGGAGCTGCTGCTCCACTGAGGTTCCAGGTCCAGCTGGCACATGAACAGCCCAAAGACTCAAAGTCTCTGGACATACACCTACAAACTCCAGCACCAAGTATAGGTTTGAATAGAAGGGACAGATGAGCCATGTGCAAGGAAGAGTTGCAACACCTACACTCTAGTTCATTGGACTCACCCAGGACAACTAACAAGGAGGTGAGGATTGATAACTACCATACCAAGGAAATGAGAGAGCCTACAACTGCAAGCAAGAGCATCCCATCCATTGGCTGTATGGGATTGAAGCACCCTCTC
Source organism: Tolypeutes matacus (assembly GCA_026826555.1). Taxonomy (NCBI): domain Eukaryota; kingdom Metazoa; phylum Chordata; class Mammalia; order Cingulata; family Chlamyphoridae; genus Tolypeutes; species Tolypeutes matacus. The sequence goes on from JAKSZT010053767.1 coordinate 15,633,933, forward strand.
AATTAGAGGTGGAGTGGACATCACCATCCCAGAATCCTCAGGATTGGGGAATGACCTATGGACTAGATTGGACTTACTTGTATTCTACAAAAGACTTGTTGTGATTCTAGCAATGGAAGAAATTACAGCATTGATATGGAGGCAGTGGCCACTGGAGGCTCTGGGGGCAAGGGAAGGGAAAGATGGGCATAATGTGGGGTTTTTTTCAGGACTTGGGAATTGTCATGAATGGCATTGCAATGACAGGTATATACCATTATATATCTTCCCATAGCCTGCAGAATTGTGTGGGAGAGAAAGTAAACTACAATGTGAACTATGATCCATGCTCAGTGGCAATGCCCAAGGATGCATTTATCAATTACAATGCATGTGCCACACTAATGAAGGATGTTGCTTATGTGGAATGGTGTGGGAGGTGTGGGGAGTGGGGCATATGGAAATCCCTATATTTTTTGTATAACATCTGTGTAATCTAAGTATCTTTAAAATATATATATATATTTTTTCTTAAAAATAAAGTATATTGGAAGGGAAAAAAAGAACATATAGATTATAGAGTCAGAAACTTGAATTACAGGTTACCAGGGGCTGGGGTTGGGGTAAGGAATGGAGGAAGTTAAGGTTTTACTGGCAGAGTGTTTCTGTTTCGGGTGATAATAAAGTTTTGGTCATGGGTGGTGGTTATGGAAGCACAGCACTGTAAATGGAATTATCACTACTGAATTGCATATTTGAAAGTGGTTAAAATGTAAAATTTTAGGTTTCATACATGTTACCAGTATAATTTTTTTTTAATCCATAGAACAGTTCAAAGAAAACAGGAAACCCTAATGTAAGCTATAGACTGTAATTAATAGTAAAATTATAATAATAGTGTTTCATCAACTCTAATCAGAGTAACTCAGTAAGGCAAAGTGTTAATAATAAGGAACAATTTTGTGAGTGAGGGAACATACATGGGAACTCTATCCTTTCTGTGTGATAATTCTGTAAACCTACAACCTGTACAATAATAGATAAAAAGATGTTATTTTAAAAAGAATTAATACATTTAATTTGCTACCTAAAACTTTTTTAAATTACAAAAATATTTCATTTAAAAATTATCTTATAATTTTCACTCCTGATTTTTTTTTTCTTTCTCTCTTAAGATCTGATTGTTACTCATTACAGGTCCCCATCTGTCAACATTGAAAAAGGAATTAAATTAATTTTAAACCCAAATTCCAGAAATGGGAAGAAAGGAGTAGGGAAGAGAGTAAAAGAACAAAAATATACTTCTTCCTAAAGTTTAAATCTGAATGATGGAAACATGTCAAATAGAAGACACTGGATTGAACTAGCAAAGAGTACACCTTGTCATTGGGGAAAGATCATTAACAAAGAAAAGTAGATGACCCAAAGGGCACAAAACAATGCAACATTCCATGGCAGTTTACGACTCCAATATGTAAACACATTTCATTCCGATATTTTGGTCCTCATGCATATGTAGGTAACTGAAAAGTGCTATTATGACACGACATATTTGTTACTTGATATAAAATGGTATATAAATAAATGCATATCTACATATATTTAAGTTATCTTTGGTTATGTCATGACTACAGTGCTTACAAGTAGAGCATTTTTAAGTGTCAATTTACAAAGCTAATTAGAATTTGCCTTAAGTTTTGAGAAAACTAAAAGCAAAATGTGATTTTAAGTGTAAACATAGGTTAATGTACATGTTTCTTCTCTTGAATATTTTTGCTGTAACAAGGGGAAAATAAGTTTTTCTTTTTTATTAAATTAATGCACACTTATATAACTATTTTTTTAAATAATTAAATAATTTTGATTGCTGCTTCTCAATTACCAACAACAACAACAAAAACCCCCAAAATAATGACTTGGGCAACCAAAGCGAGACATTGTTCTGAGGCTGGTGTCAGCCAACCTTTTTTTTTAATTTTTTCTGGAGCACCTATTACATTTGAAGATAATGTAATATTTTACTTATTTCTTTTGTTTATTATCTGTTTTCCTTCTTAGAAGGTAATCCCCTAAAAGGCAGGTTTTCTTATCTGAATTGTTCACTGTGGTTTTCCCCATTCATCAAATAGTAACTGTTTTATAATTTGTTGAAGGAGTTTTAAAAAATACTGAAAAAATTTTGGAGACCTTTTATAAATATGGCTAGCACCATGACTGGGAGAAGTTCTTAGGTGATCTAAATAATCTCTAGTTACCTCAGACTCAATATTTTGAAAACAGTTAACTTATTACTGATTCCAAATTGTCCCTTCCAGTATGATTTCTTACTTTAAGTTAAATAAGTAACTTTTGTGTTGTTCCCTTAGAAAAGAGAAAATAAGTGAAAATTATGACACTTTTCCTTGTCTCTTGCATTTGATTCCCACACTTAGCCTCCAGTCAGATTCCCTATCCTTGTATTTTAAGCCAAGGCTTTAATGACTCAAAAGAATATGTATAGTGTATTGCTAAAATCATACAGAAATTCAAATTGGAGTAGAGAGTAAGTCTATGCATTGTCAGTGATTCATTACTTATAAATCTTATTTAAAAATTAAATATAAGATTTAGAAATGTTTTTTTCCAAATCCAGATATATGATAGAGTAATATACATTTTCTCACTTGGACTGCAAATATAAAATATAAGATAAAATAAGGTTTATTATTTCAGAATGAGGGAAAAGAAAGTGAAATAGTTGATTAAGAGGCACAGTCATTTTAGGCAAACCATTTAAAATGTGAGCATTTTATTGCTGTCCTTGTAAGAAATAGAATGCAATCCTCTCTTACTCCTTTAACTCTATTTCACGCACTATACATGGAAGAAGACACAAAGGACGGCTATTAAATTAGGGTGTTTTACTGCTCTTCATGCTTCACTGGTTGGAAAACAGTAGAAGATGCTATATAAGTGTCATTAATTCTGTCAGGGAGGAGAAAAACTAGAATAGAAGCAAATCAGTTGATGAAAAGGATATTTTGGGTTATTTGGATTATTACAATTCATATTACTGAAACCAAACCTAAGTATTTGGCAAAAAGCTATGATGGCAGAATTAACTTAAGGTGTTTTTTCTTTTTTAAGATTTTCTCAAAATTACATTCTTCTACTACCCAAACCATGACCAGTGAATGGGATAATTAGCATCAGCAGTTCATATGAAGAAAAGTCAATTTTTCATCGGATAAGTTGAAAAACTATTATCAGTGAAGTGAGACTGCCAAAATTTCTAAACAACTTAGGCTGTGTTAATATAATTACGTTATCCAGCACAATTGACATGCTAATTGAACAAATAAATAATACTTTGTACTGTTCACACCATATCCGGATTATTGTATTAGTAGTAGATATCTCCTTTTTCAAACTAGAAAGTATTAAGAAGAGGATGAAGGCTTTGTTAAAAATTTTTTTTTTGAAATAATGGACTTTTAGAGTGAAACTTGGGGCATGTTTTTGCTCAGGAAAACATTTGAACAATTAGAATTGTTCAGAGGGGTTACCCTATGAGAAAAATAACTATATTAAATTAGTATAACCTTTAGAATTTCAACGTGTTTTAACATCATGTATCTCCTTCAACCACTACAACTCTCCCAAAAGGGAAACAAAAACAGTTATTGCTCCCATATTATAAATAAGGGTACTGAGGCTAAGAGAAATTAAGAAATTTATACAAGAACACACAGCAAGTAGCATACCCATGTCTCAAATACTGAAAATTCTTATAACTCTTGTGTTCTATGCATTAGATCACAGTAGTCTCTATTGAGAATGACATTATTATGAGAATTAATGGCCAATACATAAAAAAGCACATGGTATAATATGAGATACAGCATAGTAAAGTGGAAAAATAACAGAGATTCTGGAGCCAGATAACCTCACCTTAAATCCCTGCCCTACCAATTATTTCATGATTTCTCCTTTGAGAAATTGTATTGATCATATTGGATATCTTAGAGGGTGTTTTGAGGATTTAATGAACTATTTTATAAAGTACTTTGCTGTAAGAGCTCTATCCATGTTAATGAATATAGAAATCTATTATCATCCATCACATGGAAGTAACTCAGTAAATGGTAGTGCCTTTCTCTCTCCACCTGGGAGATGTTAAAGCATATAATGAAATAATACATCAGTTATGTTGTAGAAGGGATTCTAGAAATGCAGAGAGTGAGAGAAAGGTGAAAATTTTGAATTTGCAGCCTCCCGAGTTCTTAGTAAAATCCTGTGGATCACTGCTTTTTAGGGACTCCTATGAGTCATTTCCCAAACCAAATATGTTGTTGACATTTTCTTCTTCCATAAACCAAATTCCGTATGTGTCAAATCTGTGTCTCATGTGCAGTTAACTGAATGGCTGGATTTGCATGCTAACAGAGGCCTCAATAGAGAAGATAGTCATAGCTGTAAATATATATTTGTGATGTACTGTCATAGCAAGTTCAATACTCTCCAACTTATGGCAATTTTTAAAATCTTATTTTCTGTTGTCTGTCTAATGTGACCTCACTGCAAATATTTTCCTAAATATTCAGTTTTGTACTTAATATCTTTCCAGGCTTGCAAATAATGCATTATATGCTGGTGAAAATAATTTCCCCACATTTACTTTGGTGTTGACAGGGAATGCAATTCACAGAAAAAGAACAACTTTTATATATTTCACTATTACAGTCCAAACCAAGATGAATTCGATGCATCTTTTCCTCTAGGCACTAGAGGTATGAAAATTAGACTATAATTTAGTCACAGTATATCTCTAGAGGAAATTAAAATTCCTAAATATACCATGATCTGAGAAAAGGTGGATACACTATTGTAGCCATTTGGCAATTTGATGTAATTATGAATTCCAAAAATATAATTGGATCATGCTTGTAAACGGCTCTGTTAATCTGGGCATGATTAAGTTATGATTAAGGCGTTGACTGGGCCACGTCAGTAGGTCATTGAGCCCCACCCCTTAGTGGGTGGGGGGATCAAATATACAAGGCAAGGCAAAGGACAGAGGGAACAGTTTTTGAGTTGCAGTTCTGAATTTAGAGTTTTGATGTGGGAGTTTTGATATTGGAAAGAAGGTCCCAGGAGAAGAGAAGAAAGCCATTTGCCTGAGAGTTTACAGTTGACCTTGTGGAGGAAACAGAGGAACTAAGCCTGAAGAGAAATGCAGGCCCAGGAAAAGAGGAACCCAAGAAGCCTGAACCCTGGCGAACATCAGCAGCTGTCTTACTCCAACACGTGGCAATGGATTTTGGTGAGAGAAGAAACCTACACTTTCTGGCCTGGTAACTGTGGACTTCTACCCCAAATAAATACTCTTTATGAAGACCAACCCATTTCTGGTATTTCGCATTAGCTCCCCTTGGGCTGACTAATACAGAATTTGGTACCAGGAGTGGGGTAGTGCTTTTGCATATACAAAAATGCTGGAATGGTTTTATAAATGGGTAGGGGGTATTTTTTGGAGGAATTGTGAAATGCTTGATGGAAAAGGCCTAGATCACTTTGAAGAGACCGTTTATAGTAATATGGACGCTAAAGAGACTTTCTATGATGCCTTAGAAGTAAATGAAGAAACTATTATTGGAAACTGGAGGAAAGGCGATCCATGTTTTAAAGTTGCAGAGAAGTTAGCAAGATTAACTCCTGGTGTTATATGGAAGACAGAATTTGAAAATGGTGAACCAGAGCATTTAGCTGAAGAATTTTCCAAGGTAACTCGGAGAATGTGGCTTGGCTTCTTCTTGCAGCTTATAGCAAAATACGAGATGAGCGAAATACACTAAGGACTGAACTTTTGGGCACAAAGAAAACAGAAACTGATTCTGGAACTTCCAAGTTTCTGTAAATCAAATTCCCAAATGAAAATGCCCTATTTGAAGACTTTACTAAATTTAGAACTTGTAACTCAGAATTGAAGATGCAGTTATCTCAGAAAGTCTTGTGGAAAGTCTTACTCTCTGAGGGCTTGAACTCCTGCTTCTTGCATGCTAAACCAACAACGTTTTTGAGAGTGCTGTATGAATAAAACCACTGTCTGCCTAGACAAAAGAGGACATGGAAAGGAAAGATTGAAAGAGAAACAGCTTTAAGAAGAAAATCATGGAAGTTGAGATCTGAAATTAAGACATCGCCTTGGGCCAAGAGAAGAGTCCCACCCATGTGTACAGAGAGGGTGAGTTTGCCCCAGCAGTTGAAGAAGGTGGATGTTCCCACCTGATGTTCTGGGAAAGTTTTGCCACCCCAGGGTGCAGGGAGGGTAAAGCACATTCCTCAAAGATTAGGGCAGTTAATGTCAGCACCCCATAGGTCTGAGAGAGGTGCTCCTGTCCCCCATGGATTAGAGAAGGCCAGGTGGTCAAACCATTTCTCTGAGAGGGTTAAACCTGTATGCCAAAGGTTAGGGAGAATGTTGTCTTCACCTCACTGTACTAGGAGGGCTAAGACTCTAACCCAAATATTGGGTAAGGCGTGGCAATCACTCCAACACTCTTGGAGGGTGAGGTCTGGAGCATGGTCGACACTCAGATGCTTGATGAGGGTGGAACCAAGAAAATGGCCATTGGGAAAGCTTGTGGAAAGGGTGGGTTCCCATGTGGCTCCAAGGAGAAGAAGCCATCTGTAAAATGAAGTCAAATAAAGATATAATTAAAATTTAAAAATGGTGCTATTCATTGTTTGAGCCCCTGAATCTGACTGTGTTTGAATCCACAAGTAGATTTTCCTATTTAATAAGCTAATAAATGCATTTTTTTTGCCAAAGTTAATTTCAAACTTGCATACAAAAGGGTCCTTAGAAATACAGTATGTAAAGCTGTGCTTAGCACATAGAAAGTTCCAGGTTAAGTTGGCCTATGTTGCCCCTAGTTACTGGGGTACATGTCATTTCAATGGAGAGAAAACTGAAGATGATAATAAACTCTGAATGATGAATAACTGGTAGTCAGCATGTCCAGAGAGGTGAACTGGAAGGTGAATCGATTTGGAATTCTCTTTTATTGGATCATTGCCTAGGCAGATTATATCTCTGCCCACAGACAGAAAGGATATTTCCTACAAGGTGAGGTGTGGGCCAATTACCCAGAGCAAATAAATTATAAAAGGAAAATCATACCAAAAGTCATGCTGTAATGGTTAATTTCATATGTCAACTTGGCTAGGTTATGGTGTTCAGTTGTTTGATCAAGCATTGACCGCTTTTCTACTGGGAGGATATTGTGTACATGGGATTTGTATCTGCAATCAGTTGATTACATCTACAGCCAACAAAGGAGATTGCTTTAGGCAATTAGGAGAGTCCTCTCATCCATTTGTAGAGGTCTTAGAAGCCAGAACTAAAAATTTCAGAGGTCAGAAGAATTTCTGCCACATCATTTGCTTTCATGGAATATTCAGCCAGTCAGTTTCCTCTGGGGAATTCAGACTAAGGATTTCAGCATTACCTTTACTTTCCAGCTTTCAACATGGCCTATGCAGTTCTGATTTGCCAGCCCCCATGGTTATGTGAGCCAATGCTTTACAATAAATCTGTGTTTGTGTTGCTATATATCCTGTTGATTCTGTTTCTCTGGAGAACCCTGGCTGATAAATATACCAAAATAGGTAGGAGGAGGGGTAGGTGGATGTTGGCATTGGGAAATTACAAAGATCCTCTTTAACTTCTTTAAAATGTGACCTAAGAGTGGTATAGGGTTTTTTTCTCACCATTTAAATACTCCTTAATAAATTACATTGAACCAACAACTCCTTATCCATCAATTACATATCTTTATTTGACTTCATTTTGCAGAAAATCTCCTTAGGCATGGCTGGGAAAATGGATGCCAATAGTCATTCAGAGCCTCCCAGTGGCTATACATAAACATAAATATGGTTATAGTTGTAAATGTATGTATAAATATATAACTTTTCATGTCTAAATTTATTTAATGTTAATAATAACCCTATGAGGTAGATACTATTTTTTATCTCAATTTTAGATTTGAGGCAACTTTAGCACAAAGAAATTTAAGTAACTTTCTCAAGGTCATACAGTTCCATAGTGGTGGATCTAGGCTGTTAACCTACACAATCTGATGTTAGAATTGACAATTCTTTACCATTCTACTATAGTCTATTCTACCAGTGTCTAAAGAGAATTCCAGAGAACGTCTATAATTTCTCAGCATTATTTATGACCCTACTTACTTAAAAGTAAGACTGATAGTTGATAAGTTGCAAAGTTATTTTGCTGCACAAAAGAAATTTTACTTCAAACCTTACGTTGTAAGTATAACACACATTTTTGGTCTATTATTATTGAATGCCATCTACATTAAAAATTGTTATGAAAGATAAAATTATTTTTGGTGTGAAAGTGTGTGAAATATGTATATATGTATAAGTGTGTAAATGTATTTGTATATACAGACACATATACTCACATACATATTTTCTTAGTCAAATAATTTTCTGGCATATTCTATATTACTTCATAAGCATGTTCTCAAAATTGATACTTCAAGTTATCAAATATCAATCTTACTTTTAAGAAGAATTAGCAAAATAATTGGGCTAATTCATTGTGAAAAAGAAAAGCTAAGAAATTGATTTAATAATCACCCTCAATAGAAAACAATAAACATGTTATTCATTCTTCTGGTTCTTAAAAAGAAATTTAAAAAGTTCATTTTAATTCAAAGAATGGAAAAATAAAATGAATGCTATAATTTCTAAAATGATAATGTATTAAAAAATCAATTATCATAAAATTATATCAAATCTTCTAACTAGTTTTCTAACCAGAGACTGAAAAACAGTTATTAATGCAACCAATGAAGGACATAAAATGAAATTAGTGTGGTTTTGCAGAGATAATTACAAATGTTTCTGAGCCCAATGAATCTTATTCAGTTTAGTCACATGAAAAATATGACTAAAATCAACCATTGAAGATGAAATATAAGGTGTTCAACAAAGTCTGAGAAATAAGGAAAGTTTTAAAATTCGACGTGGCAAAAATATTTGACATTTAGCGTATGGCTGAATGAGTCAATTTTTCACTACTCACTTAAATGTGCAATTCTCATGTCAAAGCTCATGTCACAATTTCATCTAAGTTATGTGTAAAAAAGACAAATCATATATTATACTTTTTCAGGTTGATTGTGAAAATGTAGTATTGGAGTTTACAGATCTGGTTGATACTGGAATGCCCAATATTCCTGGTCATCATGGCAAATTCAGGACAAATATTTAAAATTAGCATTTTGTGTTTGGAATTGCTTGCTACTTTTTACTGCTCTGTTTTACATACTTTAATTATTCTCTAATCTTCCATGCCGTAGGACATGTTTTGGAATTCTAAACCATAGAAGTTAGTAGGTTTATCTTGGGCATAAATTTGATTTGGCACTTGAAAAATATCATCAGGGGAAGGGATTTAAGGAGGGAAAAAAATGCCTTGTCTTTGTGAACTAGGACAATGCATATATTCCATCATGCAGAGGGGAACTGGATGCAACCACAGTGAGAACTGACATATTCACACCACATGCTAATATTTCAGAATTTTGCTGCTGTCTTTTCACAGTGCAAATAGTCTACACTCTTGGTCTCATGTCGAGCAACCCACCTGGTATTAGGAAGAAGATTTTGAAGCAGATGATACGCTTCATTGCTCATAGCACTTGCTCTGTGGGGAAGCTGTGCTCATTTTGAGCTCTGCTGTGGATGAGAAGACAAACCAATGACCTGCAGTAAATCAAAATACACAAGAAATTAACCTTGATAGGCCAATAATGGAAAAACCAATCAAAAGTCAACATATTAGCTAGTACACTAACTCTGATTGATATAACATGCCTTTCTCTAACAAGGCATTTAAGGTTCTTGCTAAAGTCACTAACTTACTTGCTTTCCTCAAAATTCAAATACTTATCAAGCTAGACCCATTTAAAGTTATTTCATATTTTTTCCCAAATGTTACATTGATAATCTTCTAAGAGCTTTTATAGAAAATGTATGTTTTTTTTTCCTAGTCCCTCCATATGGATGGAGACAGTCGAGTGTGGCCTGCTCTCTTTCTCTATGGCCCACAAATAAATCCTGTGCTTGAGTTAGATATGTAAGTCTGGCCCCTAGGAATGATAATAGTGGATTGACTTCCTTTTCAGGGGTGCCTGGAAATAAAAACTCATTTCCTAGCAGACAGTGGTCTGCAGAAACATTCTTTCTCCTTTTGCCCTGAGCTTTGGCAAATATTCAAATATCTGGCGACTGCCTGGCTAAGGTTGTGCATTTTATGGCACGTGGCCCACCTCCAGCCTCCAACCTCTACTGCTACATCTTTTCCCAGGAGGGAGGAATTGTGGTTCCTCCACCACAGCACACAGGAGAGGATGCATGTAAACTCTCTCTGCTTCAGCTTCAGAGTGAGACCTGTTGGTCATGGGGACCAATGCCCACTCGTGAAGCTGACCTGGCTTTGTTTCTTCTCTGTGTAAGGAAACATTCCAGCCAGTGTCTTGATAAGTCCTGTCTTTATTGGGAACTCAAACCTGTATTGGAGTGTTGATAGCTCTTTGCTATCCTCAATATAGTAAGACTCCTCCCCTGGAGGTGGTAATGACTGTCCTTTCTCCAACATTCAAAATCATTTAGTCTGTGCATAACATTATAATCATTATCATTATTTTTAATCATATTATTTTCTTAATGAATGCAAGTCTTCTGGTATTGTTGATACTGTTATTCATAGTATTATTATTTTTAACAAATGGTCAGTATAAAAGACCTATCTTAGAATATCCTAGAACACTCTTCAGAGAAAATGGTGCTGAAATAGGTAGGCAGAGTTTAACCCTCTCACAAAAAAAAAAAAAAATGGAGAGAAAGCAGGAACCTATCTAAAGGAGCTGCTTTGGATATATAGAGAATGCAAAGGTGCTCTGAGTCATGTAGAAGAGTACTGGAAAGATAAAGAAGCCAAAGGAAAACCATGAGTTGCTTGCCCCTGTGGCTGGAAATGGCACATATACCCCACCCTCAGGGCAAACAGCCTTGGTGGAGCCCTGGCTCATTGCTGCCAATGGACTGGGAGGGGGCATTATCTTGGAGAAAGAGGGTTCTGACAGAGGGTGGACAGTGGTTTCTTAGCAGTGAGTTTGGACAGCTGACCCCACTTTGAATCTTGGAAGGGACCCTGACATGGAGAGGGGAGGGGTATCTACTCAGGCAGGCTGCCACACCCAGTTGCACAGGGAAAAAGAGTAAATAGATTAGAGAGGAGGCAGGACAGGGGCCCAATCAGCAGGACTCTAGCAAACTGTAGTCTACAACACCTGGGGAAAAGAAGGCAAATAGCTTTCTGAAGACTGATTAACCAAAGGAGACAGTTTAGCTCAGTGGAAAAATTCCTGCCTTGCAAATACAAGGCCCCTGGTTTGATTCCTCATCTCCTTAGAGAAGTGGAGAAGTGATCCACCAGGTTATTAGGCATTCAGCTGATACCTTATGACAGGAAACATATAGTCACTCATTTTATTTTAGGTTTCCTTGGATCTGTTATTTTTGTTAAAACATTACTTTTTATTATTATTATTACTATTATTCTTTTTCACTTCTTATCTCTATCCTTTTCTCTGGACCTAATTCTTTGTTTTTCAAGGGAACATAGACAACAGAAAGGAAAAAGAATAAGAGGAACAAAGAGTCAAAGTGAAACCTTACCAAACACACAAAAACAACAAAATAAAACCATAGAATAAAGAAGCTAACCAACTGAATAAATCCATCAAGATAAACAGATACCTAGACACCAACAAAAAGTTACAAGCCATACTAAGAAACAGTAAGAAATGGCCCAGTGCAATGAACAAACTAAAAACCAAGAGGAGATGCAGAACATAGAACAACTAATCAGAGATGTCCAAACATATATCATGAATCAACTTAATGAAGTGAAGGAAGAGATTAAGGATATTGAGAAGACACTGGGAGAACATACCAAAGAAATTGTAAACATACATAAAAAGATAACGGATATGATGGTGATGTATGGCACAATGTAAGAAATTAAAAGTATGCTGGAAGCACATAACAGCAGATTTGAAAAGGTAGAGGAAAAAATTAGTGATGTGAAAGACAGTACATCTGAAATCAGACAGATGGTAGAACAGATAGATAAAAACATCAAAGAAATCCAGCAGGGATTTAGGGACTTGAAAGACAACACAAAAAGCACAAACATATGCATTATAGGCATCCCAGAGGGAGAAGAGAAGGGAAAGGAGGGAGAAGGAGTGTTGGAGGAAATAATGGCTGAAAATTTCCCAGCTCTATTGAGGGACATGGATGTACATGATACCACAAACAGTATAAATCCTAACAAGCTTAGCCCAAGACATATATTTGTCAAGTTGTGTAATGCTCAAGACAAAGAGAGACTAGTGAGAGCAGGAAGGAAAAAGAGATCCATCACATACAAGGGAAGCTCGATAAGATTAAGTGCTGATTTCTCATCTGAACCCAAGGAGGCAAGAACACAGTGGCATGATGTAGTTAAGATGCTAAAAGAAAAAAAATGTCCAGCCAAGAATTCTCTACCTAGCAAAACTGGCATTTAAAAAGGAGGGAGAGATCAAAATAGTAACAGATAAAAAGAAATTAAGAGAGTTTATCAATAAGAAAACTGCCCTTCAAGAAACACTAAAGGGAGTTCTACAGGTTGAAAGAAAAACACAGGAGAGAAAGAGTTGGAAGAGAGTGTAAGAACAACTAAAAAGATAAAAAGAGAAATAAAAACAAGATATGGCATATATAACCTAAAGATAATATGGCTAATGTAACTTACTGCATGACAGAAATAACATTGAATGTTAATGGCTTAAACTCTCCAATCAAGAGACATGGATTGGCAGAATGGATAAGGAAATATGACCCATCTATATGCTGTCTGCAAGAAACCCACCTTAGACCCAGGAACACAAGGAGGCTGAAAGTGAATGGTTGGAAAATAATTATACATGCAAAAATAACCAAAAAAGGGCAGGAGTAACTATGCTAATAGCAGACAAAAAAGACTTTAAATGCAAAACTATTGTAAGGAGTAATCTATCAAGAAGAAAGAATAATCATAAACATTTATGCATCTATTCAAAGTGCCTCAAAATACATGAGGCAAATATTGGAAAAACTAAGTGGAGAGATAGATGCCTCTACAATTAAAGTGGGGGATTTTAATACACCATTATGACCATTAGACAGAACATCTCAACAGAGACTCAATAAAGAAACAAATGCTTTGAATAATACATTAGAGGAATTGGACCTAATAGACATATACAGAACATTACATCCAAATACAGTGAATATACATTCTTCTCCAGTGTGCATGGAACTTTCTAACTGGCCACAGAACAACTCTCAATGAATTCAGAAAGATTGAAATTATACAAAGTAATTTCTCTGATCACAATGGAATGAAGCTGTAAATCAGTAAGGGTCAGAGAAGTAGGCTAAGCAAAAAGATATGGAAGTTAAACACATTCACAGACAATCAATGGGTCAAGGAGGAAATTGCAAAAGAAATCAATAACTACCTTGAAATAATTGAAAATGACAACACAATGTATGAAAACTTTTGAGATGCAGCAAGAGCTGTATTGAGAAGGAAATTCATAGCCATAAATGCCTATATTAAAAAAGAAGGAGCTAAAATCAAAGACCTAAATGCACACCTGGAGGACTCAGATAAAGAACAACAAACTAACCCCAAAGGAAGTAGAAAAAAAGGAAATAACAAAGATTAGAGCAGAGTTAAGTGAAATGGAAAATAAGAAAGCACTAGAAAAAATAAACAAAACCAAAAGCTGGTTCTTTGATAAGATTAATAAAATTGACAACCCTTAGCCAGACTAACAAAGAAAACAAAAGAGAAGAGGCAAATACATAAAATAAGAAATGAGAAAGGGAATATCACCCCTGACCCCACAGAAATAAAACAGTATCATAAGAGGATACTTTGAAAAACTTTATGCCAAGAAGATGGATAATTTAGAGGAAATGGACAAATTCCTAGAAACACACAAGCAGACTACCTTGAAGAAAAAAGAAATGGATAAAATAAACAGACCGATCACAAGCAACGAGATTGAATTAGTCATCAAATCCCTCTCAATTAAGAAGAGCCCAAGACTAGATGGCTTCACAGATGAATTCTACCAAACATTCCAGAAAGAACTAACAACAATCCTGCTTAAAGTATTTTAAAAAATAGAAGTGGAGGAAACATTGCCTAACTCATTCTATGATGCCCACATCACCCTAATAATGAAGTCAAACAAAGACACCACAAGAAAGGAAAATGACAGACCAATCTCTCTAATGAACCTAGATGCTAAAATCCTCAAGACACTACTTGGCTAATCGCATTCAACAGCACATAAAATGAATTATACATCATGACACCAAGTTGGTTCCATCCCGGGTATGCAAGGATGGTTCAAAATAGGAAAATTAATCAATGTAATACACCACATAAACAGATATAAAAAAAATCACATGATCATCTCTATAGATTCAGAAAAAGTATTTGACAAAATACATCACCCTTTCCTGATCAAAAAACACTTCAAAAGATAGGAATAGAAGGAAATTTCCTCAACATGATAAAGGGTATATATATAAAAAAAATCCACAGCTAACATCATATTCAATGGTGAAATCCTAAAAGCTTTCCCTCTAAGATCTGGTACAAGACAAGGATACCCACTGCCACTGCTTTTATTTAACATTGTGTTAGAAGTACTAGCTCAAGCACTTAGACAAAAAAAGATATAAAACATTCAAATTGAAAAAAAATAAGTAAAATTTGATTATTTGCAGATGACATGCTACTATAAATAGAAAGCCCTGAGAAATCTACAACAAAGCTTCTAGAGCTTATAAATGAGATCAGTAAAGTGACAGATTATAAGATTAATGTGCAAAAATCAGTATCATTTCTATACACAAATAAAGAGCAATCTGAGGAAAAAATCAAGAAAAAATCCCATTTACAATAGCAACTAAAAGATTCAAATACATAGGAATAAATTTAACTAAAGATGTAAATGACTTGTATGCAGAAAACTACACAACACTATTAAAAGAAATCAAAGAATACCTTAATAAATTGAAGATTATTCCCTGCTCATGGATAGGAACACTAAATATCACTAAGATGTCTATCCTACCCAACCTGATTTACAGATTTAACGTATTCCCAATAAAAGTTACCACAGCATTTTTTTTACTGAATTTCAAAAGCTAACTATGAAATTTATTTAGAAGGGCAAGGGACTCCAAAAAGCCAAAGATATTGAAAATGAAAAATGAAATCAGAGGAATCACACTACCTGACTTTAAAACATACTACAAAACTACAGTGGTCAAAACTGCATGGTATTGGCACAAGATAGACATACTGACCAATGGAACCGAATTGAGAGTTCTGATATAGATCCTTGCATTACAGTCAACTGGTTATCAACAAGGCCACCAAGCCCACTCAATTGGGAAAGAATGGCCTCTTCAACAAATGGTGCTTGGAGAACTGGATATCCATATCCAAAAGAATGCACCTTATACGCCTTATAAAAAAATTAACTCAAGCTGGATCAAAGGTTTAAATATAAGAGCCTTGACCATAAAGATGTTGGAAGGTAATGTTGGGAAGTATCTACAAGATCTTGTATTAGGAAATAGTTTCATGAACTTTATACCCAAAGCACAAGCAATGAAAGAAAAAATAGATATTAAGGACCTCCTCAACATTAAAAGCTTTGGTACCTCAAAGGAGTTTGTCAAGAAAGTGGTGAAAGGCAGCCTACTCAATGGGAGAGAATATTTGGTAACAATGTATCTGATAGGAGCCTAATATCCTGCATATAAAGAAATCCTATACCTCAAAAATAAAAAGACAAACAAAGCCTTTAAAAAATGGGCAAGTGATTTGTACAGACATGTCTCCAAAGAAGAAATACAAATGACTAAAAAAACACATGAAAAGATGCTCAACATTACTAGCTATTAAGGAAATGCAAATCAAAAGTACAATGAGATACAATCTTACACCCATTAGACTGGCAGCTATTAAAAAAACAGAGAACTACAAGTGTTTGAGATGATATGGAGGAATGGGAACGCTTATCCACTGCTGGTGGGAGTGCAGAATGGTGCAGTCGTTGTGGAGGACAGTCTTGTGGTTCCTCAAGAAGCTAACTATAGAACTGCCATATGATCAGCAATCCCGCGAGTGAGTATATACCCAGAAGAATTGAAAGCAGGGATATGAACAGACATATGCACACCAATGTTCATAGTAGCATTATTCACTATTGGCAAAAGTTGGAAATAACCCAAATGTCCATCAACGGATGAATGGATAAGTAAACTCTGATATATACATACAGTGGAATATTACTCAGTTCTAAGGAGAAATGCAGTATTAACACATGGGATAACATGGATGAACCTTGAAGACCTTATGTTGAGTGAAGCAAGCCAGGCACTGAAGGACAAATATTACATGACCTCACTGATATGAATTAAGCAAATTGAGCAGACTCACAGAGCTAGAGTCTGGAATATAGGTTAACCAGAGACAGAAAGGGAGTAGAGGGTTGTGAGCCAATGTCCATATGGGTAAAATCTATGGTAAGTTGGAACATTGTAATTGTGCAGTGGGTGAGCATGACAATGGTGCAGTGATGCTATTGAGTTGGGCAGTGCTGGCCTGTAAGGGGGGTATGTTGGAGTGTGGGGAGGTTGTACTGTCTATGGAACTGGGGAGAGGGTTGGGGGAAGGAGCGGATGAACTCTGGGGATTTATGGGTATGTGGTTGAAACTACATTTGGAAAGTTTTTTTTGGCTAATGTGGCAGACGAGGGTTCCTGGTTTAGGGTGTTGGATGTGGGGGGCATGCAGAATAGGGTGCACCTGGGCAGGCTTCTAGGGAGTTTGTGACTGTTCATCCTGTCATAGTGCTTTGTATCAGTGTGTGGAGATCTACACAGTGAACAGGAAGGTGTTTGATTTCCATCCTGGGGAGTCTGGCTATGTTCTCAAATAGAGGGGCAAGAGTCTCTTGAGAGCATAGGTAGGGGTAGGCCAGTATGTCAAGTCCTCAATGATGTTGCAAGTAACTATGAATCTTGTTTTTCAGAGTGAGGCTTGGTGGTTGCCATCTGTCCTGAGGGGAAGGGGAGGGAGGAATAGAATAGATGGAACATGCGGCAATTTGGGAGCATCAGAATTGCTCTCCGTGATCTTGCAATGATGGATACAGGCTGTGTTAAAGTTTGTCAAAATTTATAAAAGTGTATGTACCAAAATGCCAACCATAATATAAATCATTGATCATGGTTAGTAGCAATGCTTCAATATTTGTACATCAGTTGTAACAAATGTACCATCCACATGTAAAATGTTATTAATAGGGGAAGGGTGAAAAGGGGAAGGATGTTGGATATGTGGAAATCCCCTATATTCTGTACATGACTTTTCTGTAATCTAAAGCTTCTTTGAAGATAAAATGGAAAAAATAAGACATTGGGTGAATAAATGGAAGAAAAACTCACTATACATACAGGACAACAAATCTTACAGTGATGAAAGACATAATGACAAAATTTTTTTAATTTTACTTTTTTTACTATTTCCTATATTATTCCAAATCTTTTTAATTTTTTGTATTTTATTTGTTATTTTTAAAACTATCATTATTTCATTTTCTTATTAATTTTATTTTGTTGGCTTCACTTTTGAAGAAGTTTCGGATGACAGAAGGATTACAACTGTGGCAGAGGAGGATCATTGGTGCAGGATTGCAGTAATGGGGAATGCATGGGAGGAGGTTCACCTGAGGCATACCTATAAGGCATATGAATGAGTACAAGTATTCATGGGGCATTGTCTCAGTGGGTGGAGATCCACGTAATATCCAAAAGAATATCCAATTCCCATCCTGGGGAGCTCTGTCACATTCTCTAATGGGACAGCAAGAATCCCCTGAGTACAAGGGCAGTGACTAGTGAAGGAGGATGGACCATTGATGGGCCCTTGATATTGATGACTGTACTTATGAACCTTTCCTTTTGAAATTGAAGCTTAGCCTAATATTATAGGGTGCCTGAGAGTTACCTACTGAGAGCCCTCTTGTTGCTCAAATGTGGCCTGTCTCTAAGCCAAACTCAGCACATAAATGCATTACCTTCACCCCAGCGTGGAACATGACTTCCGGGGATGAGCATCCCTGGCACCGAGGGATTACTTCCAAGCACCAACTAGTAATGCAACTGGAAAAAGACCTTGACCAAAAGGGGAAAAGATAAAGACAAATTAGTTTATATGGCTAAGAGACTTCAAAGTGAGTTGGGATATCATCCCAGGGGTTACGCTTATGCACATCTCAGCAAGATCCCATTGACTGCCACAGTAAATATTGCCTCAAATAGCAGGGCTGCTGAGGACTCTGGAGATAACCAGACACTATAGGCAGGGCTGACAGCTCAAGAGTTTGGCACCCTGCCAGTGATCATTACTTTGGAATTTATGCTCCCCAGTGTGACTTAGTTGGACTCAGTTATGGTTTCCCTACACATGGCTATTCTGCCCCTTTTATTTGAACCTATAGTTAATACTAGAGTTGATAAGTTTATGTCCAAGGGACTTAAATCTTTGGGCTTTCCATTTGCCATCTGGCCGTGAATCTCAACAGGGTTGCAACACCTACTCTCCAGTTCTTTGGACTTCCCCAGGACAACTAACAAGGAAATGATGATAGACAATGACCATACCAAGGAACAGAGATAGTCTACAACTGCAAGCAAAACAGTCCCATTCATCTGCCCTAATAGGATCTAAGTCCCTTCTCAATTAGAGGCAGAGTGGACATCACCATCCCAGAATCCTCAGGATTGGGGAATGAACTATGGACTAGGGGTGACTTACTGTTATTCTACTATAAATTTAGTGTTATTCTAACAATGGAAGAACTTTTATCATTGATTGGTGGCAGTGGCCTCTGGAGGTTCTGAAGGGAGGGAGAGGTAAAAATGGGTGTTACATGGGGGCATTTTCAGGGCATTGGAATTGTCCTGAATGATGTTACAATGACAGATACAGGCCATTATATATCTTGTCATATCCTACAAAATTGTGCAGAAGAGATTTTAAACTATAATGTAAAATATAATCCACACTTACTGTCAATGCTCCAATATGTAACAAATGTACACTAATGAAGGATGTTGTTAATGTGGGAAAATGTGGGAGGGGTAGGGAGTGGGGCTATATGGGAATCCCCTGCATTTTTATGTAACATTCATGTAATCTAAGTATCTATAATTTTTTAAAAAAAGATTTAAACACACACACAAGAATATCCTAGAATAATTACCCAAACTTTAAGGTGCCAAAGAAAGATGCCAAATCTCATCTATTTTTCACATCATTGAAGTTACTTCAGATTTGAAGTTCTTCCTTATATAAAGTCTAAATTGCTCCTATAACAAATTATATCCATTTCCTTTGGCTCACTGGAGACAGGAAATAACAGGTTGCATTTTCTGTATACTAATATTGAGGGTGAAATTGTTTAGGGAGACATTTCAATGCAACAGAGAACATCTTGAATCATGAAGAAAAAAGATATCTTGAAGGTTCATTGTCTTACTCTTCAAGTTAATATATAAATTATTGCAGGAAGATTAGTGATTCCTTTTTTAAATAATATTCCAAAATGTCAGCAACCTAGTCAGATCTTTGTTGCTAGTATTATATGATAAACTATTTTGAATTAATTGTACTATCCAGCTCTCCTGTGTTCTAATTATTAACAACTTGGTTTATTCACTCTCCCATTCATTGACTCAGTGGCCTCTTCCTTATACAAAGCAACCCTATGCAGCTAATCAATTAGAATATGATTTACAATTTTTGAATTAGTAATAAAGGAATGGAATTGATTACATTTTTCAGTGTTTTTGAATAGTATGTGAATTGAAATTTTAAATGATTAAAATTTAAATTAAAACTAAATGTATTTAACAAACATATATTGCAGTTACTATGTACTAGGCATAATTATAAGACTTTAAAATAATAATTCTTTTAATCCTAATATAATCATTTAAGATAAGTGCTATTATTATCACAATTTTAGAGTTAAGGAGATAGCGCATCAATGTACCAGTGCTTATAAGTGGTAGAGTTGGACTTGAACCCAAGTCATCTGATTCTAGAGAGAGTACTCTTAACCACTGTGCCATGAGGTCAAAAAAAGGAGTTGACGTTGTGGAAGGATAGTTATGGCAACACAGATTTTGAATCTGATGAACACAGACACAACAACTGGATTGTATAAAACGCAGAATAACTGGATAGTACATATATTAAAAACCCCACAAGGCACAATTACAGCAAATCTAGTTGGCAAGGTATCCCTAGAAAGTTCAAAACTTTCAACCACCAACAATCACAAGACCTGTATGATATCAGTCCCTGCGTAGGAGAAAGCAGAAAAAAATCACATGATATCTGACACAACTAAAAAAGAAGAGCCCCAATTTATGTAACAGGTGCACACCAAAATAACAGCAGTCCAGTTCAAAAGCAGCAGCTTACACTGATAATGGTTTTGCCAAATCCAATAGGAGGTGAATTGAGGGGTCCACAGTAAAATGATCTGAAAGGTTGGAGTAATTCAACCCCTTGGAAATCTCACTGTCCAGGTAGGTATCCTAGACTGGGGATGAACTCCGGGAGTGGGAATAAAAATTGAGCATTAATTACAACAAAAATAAAGGGAAGAGAAGTCCCTGAAAAAATTGGGGCAGGAAACACAACATTAAATTTTAGAAAACTGGTTTTGATGTTACATGAAAACAAGAGAAGAAAGGAATGGGGAAGTTAGAAAATCTCCCAGAAGTGGACCTCATCCTAAAGTTCAGAAAAAAATAGTTTCACATCAAGATTTTTAGGTCAAGCTCCATACAAAATATTTTATATGAAATCAAACCAAAATTTATATTAGATAAGAACTATAAAATGCTATTTCAAAATGAGCTAAAGTACATTAAAATAACTTACATGACAAGACAACATTATAGAACTACATGAAAGAAATACTCAGAAGCATGTTGAGTAAACGCAGGAAAAAAATAAAAGAAAATAATCTTTTCAGATATAAAGAATAAATTAGAGAACCACAAACAAAATTAAACAAAATAGGTAATACCTTAAAAGAAATAGATGGCAAAAAGGGGGAAATTTTTAAAAACCTGATGTGAATGAAGGAAGATGTAAAATAAAATTAAAGAAAAAAGTGACAAATATTGAAGATATGTAAAGAAAGCCCAAGAGAGAAGAGCCAACAGATAATAGCAATTCACAGGGTAGTGGAGGAGTAAGGAAAAAGAAAATAATACTAAATATTCAATTCAAGAAAACTTTCTAATATAATAGAGTCAAAGTTACATATTGAAAAAGCACATCACATACATGAGAATATAGTCCCAAAATGACCAATGTCAAGAAATATTGGAATTCAAATCAAGAGAGAAAAAAATGTCAACATTAGAACAACAACAAAAAAAAAAATTGAAAACTGAATTATCAGTAGACACATTTTATCCCCAAAGAAAATGGTTTAACTTATTAAAGTTATGCAAGGAAAAAAATTTTATACTCAGCAAAATTGGTTTCCAGTATAAAAGGAACAAATTATTCTCAACATGTAAGAACTCAGGGAATATTGTTCCTATGATCCCTTCCTGTGGAATTTATTAGAGAATGAGTTTCATACAACTAAAATGATTAGAAAACTTCAATGTAAGAACTGATGGCAAGCATCAAAGCTATGGATTCTTGTAGAGCCAAGACTAAACAAAGATTAAATAGAGAGAGTATCATATGAATAGCTATATGCTCATATGTTTTTTAATTAGGTAATAAATAAGGAGAGCATTTACCAAAAAATACATTTAACTGTTCCCATTAATTATATTGGAGGTGGTAGCGTTAGCGTTGTTATTCAGAGATTAATGTGTGTCTAAGGTTGTATAAAGAAAATGAGTAATTATTAATTATTCTAACTTGATCATCACTTGTGGCCTTGAAAATAAGGAATTTTAGAGTGGAAGAAATATTATATAGATGTAATATAGAAGAAGTTAAGTTTAAAAAAAAACCTGGAGACCTTCATTTGAATTGGAATTATCAAATGTACAAAATGAGACTGAAATGTTTCCATACCAGAGAGGAACACTTCAAAGATAATTAGAGTAAGGTCAAAATGTCTCAAGGGCCAATTTGAAGAGGACATTAATGGCCAATGAGGGTCATCTATTCATAACACTATATTTTAAAACTAATTGATTAATTTTGGAGGATGATAAGAATCCAAGTAATAATCCTGAAAATGGGTATATAAAAGGAAACATTCAAGAATTTATTCTGCCCTTCCAAGTTGAAATTTCCATTGGATAATCAAAATAGTAGATTAAAGATATGTATTTATAAAATAACTCAGTTAATTAATTAATTAGAAATGATAAAATTGGAACATCACCCTTTTGAAGCCCAAATGAATTAATGGATCTAGGCATTGAGGACCACTTCTGATAACAGTACCAGAAAAGAAATATGCAGATAAGCGAATGCTGTCTGCAAAATCTAGATCCTGAGAAACTCTACAGATGAAATATCCATGGCTCTTCAACAGACCAGAAGGGACTTAAAAGTCAGCAAATTTTTAGCATTCCTAAATTTTGTTATCTGGAGATCTTCACTTGGATGTAATATTATAAAGAAATTCAGGGAAGTGGTTACTAAAATAGTCAAGATATGTTTAATTTTGAGGGATGATTGGTGGTTGGAATTGGTTTAGAGATCATGAGAAAGCCTCTGGGCAGCTGGAAAATTTCTCTTTAATGACTTGGGTAGTAGTGCAAGGGTGTCCACCTTAAATTGTCAATTGAGATATATATTTGTTTTGTTTGTTTTTCTGCATCTGCATTTCATTTTCTAGCAAAAAGATAAAAATGTTAACCCATTTAAAATGGACAAAGTAACACCTTTATAGTAATACTGAGTGTTAATAGATTGAACTCACCGATTAAAAAGCAGAGACTGACAGAATGGATAAAAAACATGAGCTATCTATTTCTTGTCTCCAAGAGATTCACAAGGACACAATCAGGCTGAAAGTGAAAGCATGGAAAAAGATATTCTACACTAATAGCAATCAAAAAAGAATAAGTGTAACAATACTAAAGTCACATAAAATAGATTTTTAATGTAAAACTGTTATAAGAGATAAAGAAGGTTACTATAAATTTATAAAAGGTACAATTCACCAAGAAATGATAATATTTATGCACCTAAAATAGTTGCCTAAAAATACATGAGACACTCAAGGGTAAATCTGAAGGGAGAAATAGACATCTCCACAATAATAGTTGGAGTCTTCAACACTCCACTCTCAGCATCAGATAGGACAACCGAACAGAGGATAAAGAAGGAAGCAGAGAGCTTGAATAATATAAGTGAACTAGACCTAAAAGACATTTATAGAGTGTTACATCTCCAAAACAGTAAGATATACATTCTTCTCAAGTGCTCATGGATCTTTCTCCAGGCTAGACCAAATGTTGGAACAAAAATCATATCTCAAATAATTTTAAGACTCTTGATAATCTTTTATGAAACATTCATTTATCCATTAGCACATATTGCAATGGCTAATTTCACATGTCAACTTGTCTAGATTATAGTGTCCAGTTTTTTGGTCAAGCAAGGCCGGACTATTACTGTGAGGGTATTTCTTGGATTTAAATCATTAGTCAGTTGATTACATCTATGGCCTTCAGCAAAGGAGCTTGCCTTCAGCCATGAAAGTTGAATGCCTTAAAGGGAGAATTGATGATTTCAAAAGTCAGAAATAATTTCTGTCTCTATTTCAGCCAGCCAGCTTCTCCTGGAAAATTCACCAAAAATCTTCATTGGAGTTATCAACTTTAACCTGCCCCATGGATTTGGGACTCACCAATTCCCACAGTCTTGTGAGCCAATTCCTATAATAAACCTCTTAATATTTACATATATGCATATGTATATGTATATGTATGTGTGTGTGTGTGTGTGTATATCTCCATCCTTTGGGTTTCTGTTTCTCTGGAGAACCCTGACTAATACACATATCTTCCAAGTGTATATTCTTAACTCAAAAAGCATACTTATATTGTCTCTTTTGGGGGCACAATAATTCATCCAGTTTTCAAAGTCAAAAATCTGAAAATCATTGTAGAGATCATGCTTCTCCCATGTTAAAATCAATTTGTCCATTCTTCTTTCTTAGCCTTTCCATGCATGTATCCCTTTTTTGTTAATCATATAATCAATGCCTTCTTTCAGAGTTTTAATGCTTCTCTCTTATATGATATATATATCTTCCAATAAAATCATTCTGACTAAATTCTGGTCATCTTCTGTTTCTCTGTAATACCACCAAAGTGACATTTCAAAAAATTAACTTTTGAGATATGATCATTCATGATTAGGATATTAAATGCAATTTAAGAGGATTAGAATTAGGTTTTTCTTTCTCACAGTGGAAAAATGCATGAATACACTTTTCTAAACTTTCAATTAGCACTATTTTAAAGCAAGTTCAAATCTATCATTTGATGAAGTAATAGGCCTACATTCAAAAAATATTATTTCAAGCATGAAAGACTGATAGATACAGTCAAGTAACAGGGATAATTGTAGCTTTACAGTATTATTCTATTTTCTTTTCCACATCTACAAAAGAGTGAAAAGGAAAAAAAAGAGGAAAGATTTTTAAAAACTAATCATTCTTTTATTTCAATTTCCTTCTTGACACTAATCATTCTTTTCATAAAATCTTACTTACATTACGATTAAGCTTCCATTATTGCCTTGTAAATCCAAATTTTTCAAAACAGGAAATTTTTCAAAACAGAATGGAAATCTCGTATTTCCTTTTGTAGTGTATACACATGAAATTAACTACATTTAACTATGGCTCTTTTTCATACAAGTAAGGAACATCAACAATGAGAGAAGGGAAATCTTGTAAGTGATTGTACCTGATATAGCTCCAAAAATTAATTGCCTTTTTATTGAGTGAACAAAGCCAAATGGCAATGCAATGATGTTGTTTTTGGAGAATTTTAAGGCACAGTGTTCTTTCCATTATTACCAATGTCAGTGTATCTGAGTTGCCAAAGGAGTTATTAAAAAATAATAAACTGACAGTCTTAACTATGTAATTAGTTTCATTGTTTTCTCAGTAAAGAATTCATTTACTCATGTGAACTTGAGAAATTCCTATAGTTCTAGATATAAGATAGGGAACTCTTTTTTTTCACCTTTAAGAAAGAAATTGAGAGGCTCATCCATCAAGTCCCTAATCACTTCTTTCCTTTTAGGCATTTGGAATTCTGTGAGGAGTGACACCAGAAAGCTGGCAGCAAAAGATATATCTTTATTTCATTATTTCCAGTGGGCTTTCAGAAAATCAATAGTTCTTTTTTTAATAGATAAAACTTTATTGTTCTTAGTTACCTTAGCTCTCTATTTCTTTAAAATGGGCTATTTGATTAATATACAAGATATAATTGCCATACACATGTCAGAAAAAAAATGTTTCCTATTCCTTAAGTAAATAATTCTAATAAATATATTAAATAATTTTAATTTTCTTTCTGAAATATGTGTCATTTCAATTTGCTATAAATTTGATATGCATTTATCAAATAACACTAAGGGCCTTGGGTTGAGCATTTAAATAAGTATGATTTTTTTTCTGAAATATCTTTTGACAAAACATTAGAGTTACAACTGAGACTTTGACAGTTACAACTGCCAGTAACTTTTCTCTGTTATTGGTTAAGAATATAACAGATTCTTCAATATACCACATAGCTTTGCTCTTCTTCCTTTAAAATATAGTGTTATTGTTATCTAGTTACTCATTTGTTTTTCTGTTTATGAATTAATCCTAATATTTCTTTTTTATTATTTACTTAATTTTTTAAAACAGAACAAATCCAAAGTTAATATGTATAACAAATTAGTTGTACATGTCACCAAATGTGTCCAGTTTACGTAAAGAAAGAACAAATAAATTTATGAAAAATTGAAATTAGACATCAACATAAATGTTAATCAGTAATTCCTTGCTAATATAATTTTGAGGTTAAGAAATAAAATTTATGAGAATCACCAAAGTAACTGAGTTTAATCTATCAGCAAATTAATCAGTGGAAGACATAATTTAACAGTTTTTCAAATACAGAAAATGTACAAAATCAGGGAATGGTTGACCCCTCCTGCCATCTCTACCTAGAGGCAGGGCTAGAGGATGTGGGCTCAAAATGCAGAACAAACAATTTAAGTTGGAAATATAACTACTGAAGGGTTTGAAGCTGGGAAGGGCTATGAGGTTCTCTTCATAGCCCTGTTATGAAAGGTTTCATTCTGTGAGCTATAAGTGCTTCTGTCTTCTCAATTATTAATTGATTGATTTTTAGCTGTAACTTGTAGATAATATTTGGAATTCATTCATGAAGAATTAATGCTTATGATGCAGACATATATGGAAGTCTTTTCCCTCCTTACTGGAAGATTATTTTCAGCATGTAAAACAGAGCCTAACACAAAGGAAATGTGCAATAACTATTGCCTCCTGAACAAATAAAAGAAGGAATGGGCCTATAAAGTGTTAAATATCAGGCTAAAACAGGGCAGATAGTACAGTTGTCAAGAACATGTGTCTGAAGCCATAATTAAGTAAACTATTTTGGAAACTTAAAGTAAACAATAAAGAAACAAAAGAAATAATGTAAGAAAGTCACAGTGTACTTTGAGTAATGCATATTAGGTAAACAACATTAAATTATTTGGTACGGTGGCACAAGATTCTAGCAGTGCCAATATATTTTCTTGAGTATTTTAAGGATTTATTTAATTTATTCTTCAAATTTATCACTTGATATTTTAGATACTTAATTTTTTCTGTATTGTATTGATAGCTAATACTTTTAATCTAACAATGCTTATATATCATTGATCTAAGCTAGTTTTCATGTACTGTTCAGGTTTTCAAGAAAATTTTGTAACACTTACTGTCAGGAGTAAAAGCAACATTTGAAAAAAGTTTTCCATGAGAACTAACTTCTCACAGGCTAGTCAGATGTCAGGACAGTGATTTTTCTTCAGAGACATAGCAAAACCAGGGGTTAAGAACTAAGTGGAAGAAACTGAAAAGCTTTAGTATTCCATAAAAGGGCCCCAATGGACACCACAATGCATGATACTCCAAACCAAGGAATTTAAACACAGAAACAGTAAACAGTCCTATGAACTTTTATAACGTGTATGTATTTAAAGACCATTTTCTATAAAACATCTTTCTAAACAGATCATCAATGAGAAGAACTAAAAAATAAATATCTCCCATTAAGGAAGCCATAGTCAATAGAATTAAATGTTATTGGGCTAATCATGAGAGAAGAATGGAGGTGTCCCCTGTAAATGCTGCATGAAAAACAAGTGTGACAACCTAAAGGAGTGTAAAAGTCATATCTCAAGGATGCACTACATCATTTCGGCAAACTGACAGAGATGCTGCATTACTTTACATGAGTAAATACTACTTGATGAGCATTATGTGGACTATAATATGATAAAATACCATTATGTGGGGAAAAAATAGCGATTAAGGGGAATGTTGATTATTGAAAAACTGACATAAAATAATTTCCCAGTATCAACAAATCATTCACAATAAATCCTTTAAAACATCAAGAAAAAAAACTGTTGACAATAGGTGATGATTTTTCTTGAAAATAACACAGGTTTAGAAAATGTAATTATGAGTAATTATGAAATGTTATATCTGAGAAAACTGGGAAAAAAAGGACAGCACACATAAATACCCCTTTTTATGTACAATGAGCTGGTACCAGATTTCAGGTTAATGCAAGGACTGAAAGGGGAAAAAGCCAAGGTTTGTATTTGTGCATTCTGGGTGGCTCATGAAAAGGAAAACAAAGTAGTTATCTGAGGTCTTCTAATGTATGAAGCATTTCACTGTGGAAGGCTCTCTGCTGTGTAAATGTTGAGGTTTGACTCACAGTCCTTGACAAACCACACCCAAGGGGAAGCTGAGAGTGTGTTGCATGTCCCTGGAAGGCATTCTGGTTTAGGTCTGTCACGAGTAAGAGACATTCAGGAGGATTCACAATGGGGACCTTGTGATAGATTGAATTATGTACCCCAGTTTAGACATGTTCTTAATCTTAATTCCCATTTCTGTGACTGTGAATTCATTGTAAATAGGACCTCATGAAGTTGTTAGTTTTGGTCAAGGTGTGGACCAAATGAATGAGGATGAGTCTTAATCCATATAAGGATTTATAAGGAGGCCTTTTAAATAAAAGAATGTAGTGAACACTTCTGTTTCATGGTCAAGACAGAATCAAGAGGTCCTGGATACTGACAACTGATTTGTCTCCTTTCTTCTATCTATTTTCATGACTCTATCTACTGTCTCATCTCGATTTATAAGCAAAACCTGGAAAGCCTATAAAAATAAATGTTTTGTGGCTTATCTAGGAATTATACAAAAAATATTGCTTTTATCTTTGGTGAAGAAAAACAATTTTGTGCAGTTTAATTCAATCTAAATAAAATGTGGATTTTGTTTAAAAAAAAAAAAAAAAAGAAGAAGCCAGAGGTTGGAAAAGGCCACAGGGAGAAACCAGAAGTCAGTGGTAACAGGAAGAACAAACAGAAGGAGAGAGAGATCACCATGTGATGGAGACACAAGCTAAGGAAACTCCAAGGATTGCCAGAAGCCAGAAGCAAAATGCCAGAGATTCTGGGAGAAAGCAAGCTTTGCCAATATCTTGATTTTGGACTTCTTCTAGCCTCAAAACCATAAGCCAATAAATTCTTGTTCTAAATCAACACAAGTGTGTGGTATTTGTGATAGCAGCTCTCACAAACTAAGATAGACCTCCTCTGTGCTTTTCACATATATTTGCAGAGCACAGTCACAGTAATAGAGGACAGAATCTTCTGATTGACATGGTGGTGGCAGCAGGGTCACACCTGAATTGTATCTTCAGAAAGGAGAGATTGAATAGTCAGGTTATTGCAGGGACCTTGAATTCTCAGAAATGTAGAAACTAAGTGTGGAGTTTGAAGCTTTTGTGGACCCCAGAAAATCTTACTCTTAAAGCCAACCCATTCCTGTTTGTGTAAACCTATTGTAGATGGGACCTGTTGGCTAGATTCAGGTAAGGGTCTTTCCTTTTGGTTCCATCACTTCATTAGGACATGACTCAGGTTGGGTCTTAATCCCCTTATTGGAATCCTTTATAAACAGAGGAATAAAAAGCTGTAGACACACACAAAAAACCTGCAGACACACAGAGAAACCCAGAAGGTGAGAGAGAAGGCCCCGGGAGCCAAGGAAATCACTTTAGCAGAAGCCAAAAACAACAAGGCCTGAAAGAAATGGGAGAACAGGCTGATGCTGCCATGTGCCTGATTGTCAATAGCTGCAGCTCAGTGAGAAAGTATCTCTGATGATGCCTTGATTGGGATGCTTTCTTGGCCTCAGTACTGTAACCTTTCAACATAATAAATCTATTATAAAATATATCCATTTCACAGTATCTGCATTTTGGCAGCCTAGCTAACTAAAACAGTAAGTTATGCCTCTTTCCCTCTTTTCCTCAAAAAAAGGTAAATCTTTCATAAGTTTTGTTCTCCGTTTTCTCCTTTGTGACATGATTATGAAAATTTCAAAATAATTTTGAAAGGCACAGGACACTTCAAATACTCATCTACATGTTTTGAACCATCTTCCTAGAGGCACAATATTGCAGTGCATACAGTAACATACCAGGGAGTTGATCATCACTTCTAGTATCAATATTTTAAAATTAGAACCCTTAAAAATGTTTAAATAATTTTAATAGCAGTTAATAAAAGTGTAATTAAGATGTATACTAACCGATTGATTTTTATATAGTGAATATCTGTCATTTATTAGACTGTTTATTAGTAAATTCAAATTATATAAAATTATACATAAGACATATATATATCATGGTCAAATTATTTGTCTTGTTTATAGGTAGACCCAAAAATCCATTTCTTTATTAGTTTCTTATCCTGTTGACTTTTTACTAAATTGCTCTTTATTCATTATTTAAATTAAAAAGTAAAATGAGGTGAAAAATTCCCATAATGATAACAACTTCCAATTATGAGACTCAAGTTTTAGACAATTATAGGAACATTTTTTTTTTCAAATATTTCCTGCAAAGCTATTTATGAATCAGTTTCACTGCTGTTACATCACAGAGAAGAATCACACTGAAGTTGTTGCTAAGTGAAAGAGAAAGGCAAAGTGGGCAAGTAACAATCACTTACTGAGCTTCTAATGTGGCCCAGTCACTCTGCTAGATGTTTCTCTATATATGAAAAGCACACTCTAGATTAGAAAACATAGAAGTAAAACACATGAAATCAGAAGAAAGAGATTAGTCAAGAAAAAAATAATGACAATGTAGAGTAATCCTACATTTTAAGGAGAAAAAAGAAAGAAAATATTTGCAAGGCTATCTCTTTCCTTATTGTTTCATTTTATCTATTATTAGCAGTTATTGATAATAATAGATAAAATAAGTGGCACATTTATAATAGAAACTGATTTTGCAGAGAAGCATAATCATTGGGAGGGTGTTTGTCTTTGAAAATAAATAAAAGGTGATGACACTCTAAATTGTACGTCAGGAAAACAATGGACCTCAGAAGAAGGCAACAGTATAGCTGCCCCATCAGCTGCAGTTTCCGTCCCTGTATATACTGCCACTCATCTTTCTTGAGAGAGAAACATGCTCAGGAATGTTTCTGATTCTATGTCTGAATCAAAATTCCCATCATTTTCAGATACCTGAAAAATAAATTTGTGTGTTTGTATATATATTTACCTATTTTGAACAACTGCTTAAATTGTTTTGATATGTGTAAGTACAATTATGCATCACAAAATGTTTGCCCTTCAGTGCTTTTTGCACACTTAGGAGATATCATTACCATGGGCTTCGTGGGATTAATGTGGAATTAAAATTTTTTTCAAATAATTTTTGAAAGGCAACCTCAAACAATATGTACTGAACACTCAAAGTTAATTAACTATGCACTCTCACAACATATGATAAATGAATTTTCTTCTCCTATAAAAAACATTCCTACTTCTTTAACCCTTTAGTTCAAAGCTTAAATGTGCTTGGCTCAATTTAGCTTTCATTTTAAAAAATTATTTATCTGATTTTCTTTATAAAAAGATGGGGAATTCTTAAAAGAGAAATAGAGAGTCAGACAGAGAATGAGACAAAATAGTGAGATAGACACAGAGACAGAATGAATTAAGAAATAATAAAATAATAGATTCCCACTGCACACAATATTTGGAAAAAATGCCCTATTTTTCCCAAGCAGTTATGACCCCTGAAAGTTTTTGTCACCCCACTTGATAATTTTAAAGGATAGAAATATTTAAAGAAGAGAGAGAGAAAGATTTAGGTTTTATTTAGGTAGTAACAATAAAAAGAGGGTAAAAGCTTTGATTTCAGAAAATTTATTCCTCAAAAATATTTTTGGCTCCATATGTTCAAGACGCCAAGTCTAATGTTGTTTGGGGGATGGGGGTGCCAATAATAAGCAAGTTGTTACCACAAGTAACACAGTCATGGGGGGAGTGATAATTATATAAAAAGCATTCCTTTGTCTAACAATGTTTTTAAATTTTGAATGTGATAAGAATGGTGATATGAATATTCAAACAGTCTCTGGAGACATCTAGTAAAGATGATTCTGTATGTGATAATTGGACACACTTTCTCTGCTCCAAATACTTAACATTTGATAGAAAACATTTAGAAAATAAAAACCAATGAGATAGCTTCATTAAAAAAAAACACATTTCCTTGGGGGAAGAAACAAGACAGAAATCCAAGCAGTGATGTGGATGAAGATATACGCCTACTAAACCAATGCTTAACGTAGATAGCATTGCTCTGCATAGCTGGCTGTTGTGAATAAAGAGGACTAAAGCTCTTTGCATTAGAACTGCAAATTAAAGTAAATTAGAGGAAAGCAGATGTGGCTCAAGTGATTGGGCTCCCATCTACCATATGGGAGGTTCCAAGTTCAATTTCCGGGGCCTCCTGATGAAGGCAATCTGGCCCGCACAGAAAGCTGGTTTGCACGGAGAACTGGTGCAACAAAAAAGGGACAAAGAGAAGAGACAATAAGAGACACAACAAACCAGGGAACTGAGGTGGCTCAAGCGACTGAGTGCCTCTCTCCTACATTGGAGGTCCCAGGATCAGTTCCCTGTACATCCTAAAGAGAAGACGAGAAAAGAAGACAAGCAAACAACCTAGAGCACACAGCAAATGAACAAAGAGAGCAGACAACGAGTGCAAAAACAACAAGGGGCAGGCGGGATAAATAAATAAATAAATATTAATCCTTAAAAAAAAAAAAAAGCAAATTCGAGTTAGCAGCTTCATTGTGATTCTGCTGCTCAAGAAAGGTGAGCAAAGAAAACCAATATTGCTAATAGTCTGTTTTGTGGATTTTAGCAGTAAGACAACTATAGTAGGTATACAAATACAGATATTGCTTCCTGACTGAGAATTGAAACAATTTGTCTGCAACCATGGTGACTGAATTTGTGAAATCCTTGGTATCATCACCAGGTACAAGTCCTGATTTTCCAGATCCCTGAGGATGACAATAAACTATGATAAATTTTATGAACTGGTAGCCCCAATTGCAGTGTTGTGCCAGTTGTGTTATCTTTGCTCAAGAAAATTAATATTGCCTAAGGTATAAGATATGTGGCTGATGACCTGGAGAAGGGATTCTTTTTCATCCCTAAGGAAAGAGGATAAGAAATAGTTGTGATTCACTTGAGACAGACAAGAGTATACATATAAATCTTGCCTGAGGACTCTTCCACCCTTTGTCATAATATAATACAAAGGCACCCATAACAGCTGGACAAGCTATGAAACATCACACTGGCCCACTATATTGGTAATATCCTATTAATTGGACCAGTTAAGCAAGAAGTGACAAACATATTAGAGGCCTCCGTAAGACATATGTGCTCCAAAGATGGAAGATAAATCCTATGAAGATTGAGGGTGGTGCCACTTCAGTAAAATTTTTAGAGGTCTGACGGACAAAGGTGTGCTGGCAATTAACAAAAAGTAACAAACAAAATGCTGCATCTTGTAATACAAAGAAGAAAGCTCAACATCTGCTTGGATTCTTTGGAATCTGAAAGGAACAGGTTCCGTACTTAGGAATAATGTTTGACCCTGTGCAGAGTAACATGTAATGCTGCTAGCTTTAAGTGCCTACCAGAATAGGAAATGGTTCTGCAGCAGGTCCAGGCTATGGTACAGTAGCAGTACCATTTGGTTCATTGTTTTGGCAATATTTGGTGTTGGAAATGTTAATGGTGACAAAAGATAAAGTGTGGCCCTTATGCCAAACTCCAGGGGAAGAATCATGACTCAGACCTTTCAGGCCTTTGGGTACTAGAGCAAGGCTATGTTGTCTGCAGCAGAGAAATATATGCCTTTTTAGAAACAGCTCCTGGTTTCTACTGGGCCTGATAGAACACTTGACCAAGGGGCACCATATAATGCTACATAAAAGTTGTCCATTATGACTTGGGATTTGACTGACCCACCACCTGATAAAGTTGGGCATGACCAGGAGCAATCCATCAAAGTTGGAAATAATACCTCCAGGACTGAATCTGGGTAAGACAAGTGGGTATGAATAAGCTATATATCTTGTGGTCCAGAGCCCCCAAGTACCACTTGTACCATCACTGGACTTCAAGTCACTTCTATGGCCTGATGCATTGGAATCCTTTATGACCAGCTGACAAAGGTAGAAAAGTTTAAGTTTGTTTCACAAATAAGTCAGCTTGCAATGTGTATGCATTCTATAGCCTCTCTGATAGAACCATGAAAGAATAATGGTTAGGGGAAATTCTCACAATGCACAGGACTTTGGGTACTATATCTAGTGATCTACTATGTGTAGAAAGAGAATTATTGCAAAATTAGAATGCATAAAGATGTATGGCAATGGCTTGGCTGGTTGGTCAAGGACTTGGAAGAAGGAATATTGGAATATTAGGACTAAGGAAGTCTGGGGAAGAAACATAAAGATGGATGCACTGGAATGGGCACTAAATGAGAAGATTTTTGAA
This sequence comes from Tolypeutes matacus, assembly GCA_026826555.1. Classification (NCBI taxonomy): domain Eukaryota; kingdom Metazoa; phylum Chordata; class Mammalia; order Cingulata; family Chlamyphoridae; genus Tolypeutes; species Tolypeutes matacus. The sequence goes on from JAKSZT010053767.1 coordinate 15,668,327, forward strand.
TCACATGTTAACACCCATCAGAAAATTTTGAGCCAAGAAGAAGCATTCAACAATCAAGTATAGAGAATGACTTGAGTAGTTGTCTTCAGCTATCTTCTATCATCTGACATCAAAGTATTGGCAAAATGAGTACATAAACAGAGTAGCCATGGTAAGATGTGATGAAGGCTAAGCATGGACTCATCAATATAGTCTTTCATTCACTAAGGTTGGTCTAGCTAATGCTGATGCCAAATGTCCAACATGCCAGCAATAGAGATTAAAGCTGACCCTTAATACATCATCATGCCTTGAAAAGTCCAAATAGCTACTTGGTAGCACATTGACTATATTGGATCACTTCTATGAAAGAGGAAGCAGTTCATATTAATTGGAATTGACACATATTTTTCTCCTTCTGTCCCCAGGACCTCTACCAACACCAACAACTGAAGGTATATTTGCTCCAGGAACACTCTGTCCCTAATTGGTATAATACATGAGTCTGGGATCCAAGAGGTAATAGTGGACATGGTCCCATTTAATATAATTTTGAATGATTCAGTTTGGGAATTTGTGCTTCCTGTTACTGTATCTTTTGGCTATGCCAGTTTAGAGGTCTTGGATCCCAGAAGGAGGTAACAATTCTACCAGGTGGTAAGAATATCATTTTATTTTTAGTTACAGCTGCCATCTAGTTCCCATGATGAAAGGGATAATTGACTAATTATCAAGAGAAGGCAGGGCTGGGTTTTCACGATGAGAGTATGGAAGAATATGCTTGGCAAACAGATGATCCACTTAGTCATCTCTTGGTACTGCAGTGACCAATAACAGAAATGTTTCCAGAAGAGCAAAGGCCAGAGAAGAGCTTGGTAAGCTTAAGCTTACAACCTTCCTGGATAAGGGTGAGTCACTTCAACAATAAAATACCTAGGTCATGGTCAGCCCAAAGATTTAAGTCTCTTGGACATACACCTATCAACTCTAGTACTAATTATAGGTTCAAATAGAAGGACAGAGAGCCATGTATTAGGAAACCACAACTGAGTCCAACACTGCTACTCTGGGGAGCATAAATTCCAAAGTAAGGCCCACTGACAAGGCACCAAACTCCTGAGCTACCTGCCCTGGCTATAGTGTCTGGATGTCTCCAGAGCCCTCAGGAGCCCTGCTGTTTGGGGTAGTATCTACTTTGGCAGTAAAATAGCTCCTGCTGATATGTGCATAAGTGTAACCTCTGGAATGACCTCTCAACTCACTTTAAGTCTCTTCACCCTGAATCTCAATGGGGTTGCAGCACCTACTCTCCAGTTCATTGGTCTCACCCAGGACAACTAACATGGAGATGATGATGGACAACTACCATACCAAGGAACCAAGAGAGTCTACAACTGCAAGCAAGAGAGTCCCATCCATCAACTCTATGGGATGACTTCCCCCTTTCAACTAGAGGTGGAGTGGACATCACCATGCCAGAATCCTAAGGATTGGGGAATGAACTATGGACTAAAGTAGACTTACTGGTATTCTACTATAGACTTATTGTGATTCTAGCAATGAAAGAAATTATATCGTTGATGTGGAGGCAGTGGCCACTGGAGGTTCTAAGGGCAGGGAGAGGGAAAAGCAGATATAATACGGGGGGCATTTTGGGGACTTAGGAATTGTCCTGAATGACATTGCAACAACAGATACAGGCCATTATAAATCTTGCCGTAACCTACAGAACTGGGTGGGAAAGAGTGCAAACTACAATGTAAACTTTAATCCATTCTTAGTGGTAATGCTCCAAAATGTGTTCATCAATGGCAATGAATGTACCACACTAATGAAGGATGTTGTTAATGTGGGATAGTGTGGAAGGTATGGGGAGAAGGGCGTATGGGAATCCCCTATATTTTGTATGTGACATTTGTATAATCTAAATATCTGTAAAAAGTAAAAAATAAAAATTAAAGAAAAATACCTAAGTCAGCCAAGGGTGAGGGGAAATAAGGATGGATGGTAGAGAAGGGAAACTGTGAATATCAGTTGTGGCTGCAAGACCAGATGCAGCAACAGGAGCTAGAGTTTGTTCCACTAACCTTTGCCTTAAAAGTTTCCCTCAAGAAAAGAGGCCAACCAGAATCCCAGAAGAGCTATTTCTAGAATTTATATGAAGAAAATGGATCTGAATAGTGCAAGTAATGGCCTGCAGTGGATGCTGCATTGCAAAAATATTGAGGATCTACAAAATATTGAGGATGACACCACATCTACAAAAATATTGAGGATGACACCACAAGAAAGCAAACAGGCAAATACAGTGGGTAGGAAAATTGACTCAATGGCAAAGTGAAAGGGCACTGTTGTAGATTAATAAAGAGACATGAAATAGCAATGATTGGACCTTGTTTGGATCCTATACGACTTTTAAGGACAATTAGAAGAATTGGACTAATCTATAATTCATCCATCCTCTGTCTAGGCCCTGTGCATGTTAACCAATCACAAGTAGTTGAAGACTCAGTTAAACTCATGCATACTCAAAATCTCAATGGTTTTATATTTTTCTAAATGTTTTAAGTTTATACAGGGAAATTTAAAGCAGGAGAATAAGTTCTATGTCCTAAGCTTGCAACATGCACTTTTACCTATTTTTCAGATTTAAGTTTGATTCCTTCTAACCACATTTCCCACATGTTGGGAGAGGTAATAACCAAACACCGGTACCAACCTCATTGTCAGATGATTTTCTGAAGCCTAATCACCCTGCTTATTCTGAAAATTATTTTCACATGCTACTTATCACTTAACATTTAAATCCATGTATTTTTTAACAAATAGCACAATTGTATATCTGAACTATCTTTTTTTCATAAGCTTAATATTCATATCCAGTCTAAACAATTTAATTGAAATGGTTAAGAAATTAAACATGATAGATATTTCACTGTTCAGTCTTTTGATTTGGTATCATCTCATAACATTATTCAGATATGTTACCTCTCTTGTAATTTTTTTCTCATATAAATATATGTGAGCTCCTTTAAATAGAAATTATGCTATGTTCATAAACTCACCAAATGATGCATCTACTACTAACATTTAACCAAAGAAGGACAACATTTCATCATAACTAAAATGTAGAGTATGAAATGCCATACTACCCCCTTTTAGTGACAATCACATTTATAATTCAGCAGTGTTAGTTATACCCACTATAATGTGTTACCATCAACTATTCATTTTCACACTTTTACAATTAACCTTATTAAAAAGTTCTACATACACTAAGTGTATTAGTCAGCCAAAGAGGCACTAATGCAATATACCACAGATAGTTGGTCTTTATAAAGGGTATTTATTTGGGGTAGAAGTCCACAGTTACCAGGCCATAAAGCATAAGTTTCTTCCCTCACCAAAGTCCATTGCCACATGTTAGAGAAAGACAGCTGCTGACGTTTGCCACTGTTCAGGCTTCTTGGGTTCCTCTCTTCCCAGGGCTGTGTTTCTCTCCAGGCTTAGCTCCTCGGTTTTCTCCACAAGGTCAGCTGTAGACTATTAGGCTCTCTAGGCTTTGATTTTCTCCACAAGGCCAACTGTGAACTCTCAGGCAAATGGCTCGTCTCTATCCCGTGGCCTTCTCTCCAACATCAAAACTCCAACATCAAAACTGCAACTCAAAAACTGCTGCAACTCTGTTCTTTGTGATGCCTTTTATAGTTTCTTCCCCCTCCCACCAAGGGGTGGGGCTCAGTGCCCTACTGACATGGCCCAGTCAACGCCCTAATCATAACTTAATCATGCCCAGATTAACAGATCAGTTTACAAGCATGATCCAATTATGTTTTAGGAATTCATAATTATATAAAATTGTCCAGTGGCTACACTAAGCATCAGCTCCCATTCTCAACCCACATTCCATCTCCTAGTAACCTATACTCTATACTCTAGAGTATAGCTCTGTGAGTTTACTTATATTTAATTCTTATTACTTAGACCATGCAATATTTGTCCTTTTGTGTCCGACCTATTTCACTCAACATAATGTCCATGTTGTCATAAGCATCCCAATTTCAATTTTTCTTACAGCTGAATAGTATTCCATTGTATTATATACCACATTTTGTTTATCCACTCATCAGTTTGGGTTGTTTCCATATTTAAGTAATTGTGAATAATGCTGCTATGAACATGAATTTGCAAATGTCAGTTTGCATCCATGTATTCAGTTCTTCTGAATATATTCCTAGTAATGGGACTGCTGGATCATACAGCAGTTCTATATTCAGCTTCTTGAGGTACTGCCAAACTGTCTTCTACAGAGGCTGAACCATTCTACATTCTCACCAACAGTGAAGGAGTGTTCCTGTTTCTCCATATCCTTTCCAGCACTTGTAGTTTTCTGTTTTTGTAATAATGGTCGTTCTATAAGGTGTGAGTTGTTATTTCATTATAATTTTGATCTGCATTTCCTTAAAAACTAATAATGTTGAACATTTTTTCATGTGCTTTTTGGTCATTTGGAGAAATGTCTATTCAAGTATTTGGCCCATTTCTTAATTGTGTTGCTTGTCATTTTATATTTAGATTGAATGATCTTTTTATATAACATGGATATCAAACTCTTGTCAAATATGTGGTTTCCAAATATTTTCTCCCATTGAATATGCGGCCTTTTCATTTTCTTGACAAAGTCCTTTGAAGCACAAAGTGTTTAAGTTTGAGGAGGTCCTATTTATCTATTTTATTGCTTGTAATTAGGGTGTAAGAATTCTTGTAAAGAAATATATAGTAAGCCTGTTCCTGCTTCTGAAATGTGTTATAGAAAAATCCTGTTCAAATATGAACTAGATTTTTTAATGAGATATATAAAGTTTGGGAATATATTTATTACTAAACAAAGAATATAGTGTACAGTGTAAAATATTTAAAAAATAGCATGTATGAAGAAAGCTAATTTTACTTTTTAACAAAGGGAATAGAATTTAAAGCAATTCATCTAATATATTTAAATCCACATACATATGCCACATATGTACACATGTATGCACCCATCTGTATAAATCAATACACACACATGACACACTCCATAAAGGTTACACTTTACAAATTGGGAAAAATATCTTGCTTTTCAAATCCAACTTAATATTACTATGCAATTGATTCTCATTATCCACAAGTTCATGTATAATATTGGTGTAGTTTTATCAATTTAAAAATAAATATTCCTTCTTACAGCTGAGTAATATTCCATCATATGTATATACCACATTTTGTTTATCCATTCATCTGTTGATGGACACTTGGGTTGCTGCCAACTTTTGGCAATTGTGAATAATGCTGCACTGAACATTGGTATGAATATGCCCATTTGTGTCCCTGCTTTCAATTTTTCTGGGTGTATTCCTAGTAGTGATATTGCCAGATCATATGATAATTCTATACTTAGGTTCCTGAAGAACTACCAAACTGTCCACAGTGGCTGCACCATTCTACATTCCCATAGACAATGGATGAGTGTTCCAATTCCTCCACATCCTCTCCAACACTTGTAGCTTTCTGTTTTTTTCTAATAGCAGCCAGTGGAGTAAGATAATATCTTATTGTAGTTTTGATTTGCATTTTCCTAATAGCTAGTGATGTTGAGCATCTTTTCATGTGTCCTTCTAACCATTTGTATTTCCTCTTTGGAAAATTGTCTATTCAACTCTCTTGGCCATTTATTAAATGGGTTGCCTTTTATTATTGAGATGTAGTGTTTCTTTATATATGTTGGATATTAGACCTTAATTGGATAAGTGGTTGCCAAATATTTTCTCCCATTTAATAGTCTGCCTTTTCACTTTCTTGACAAACTTCTTTGAAGCACAAAAGTTTTCATTTTGAGGAGGTCCCATTTTTTTCTTTGGATGCTAATGCTTTGGATGTGTTGATGAAACACATTTCCTACTATAAAGTTTCATAGATGCTTCCCTACATTATATTCCAGGAGCTTTACAGTCATGGTTCTTATATTTAGGTCTTTGTTCTAAAGTTAACTTTTGATCTTGAGTTAATTTTTGTATAGGGCATGAGATGTTGATCCTTTTCCATTCTTTTCGAGATGGATATCCAGTTCTCCCAGACCATTTGTTACAAAGACTAGTCTGTTCCAGTTGACTGGGCTTGGTGGCCTTGTTCAATATCAGCTGGCCATATATGTGAAGGTCTATATCTGCACTCTGAATTTGGTTTCATTGTTCAATATGGTTATCCTTGTGCCAAGAGCACACAGTTTTGATCGCTGTAGCTTTGTAGCATGCTTTAAAGTCAGGTAGTGTGATGTTTCCAATTTTCTTTTCCTGATGCAAAATGCCAGAAATTGGTTGGTTTTTATAAAGGGTATTTATTTGGGGTAGAAGCTTACAGTTACCAGGCCATAAAGCATGTTACTTCCCTCACCAAAGTCTTTTGCCATATATTGGAGCAAGACAGCTGCCGATGTTTGCCAGGGTTCAGGCTTCTTGGGTTCCTCTCTTCCTGGGGCTCTGTTGCTCTCCGGGCTCAAGTCCTCTGTTTCCTCTACAAGATCAGCTGTAGGCTATGAGGCTCTCTAGGCTTTGCCTCTCTCCACAAGGCTAGCTGTGAACTGTAAGGTGAATGGCTCATCTCTTTTCCCCGGGCCTTCTCTCCTTCCTCATCAGAACTCCAACATCAAAACTCCAACTGTCCTTTGCCATGTCTTTTATCTTTGAGACCCCATCCACCAAGGGGTGGGGCTCAACACCCTACTGACATGACCCAATCAAATCCCTTATCATAACTTAATCATGCTCAGATGAACAGACCAATTTACAAGTATAATCCAATATCTAGTTTTGGAATTCATAACTATATCAAACTGCCACACACACCTTTTATTTCTTTTTCTTGCCTAACTGCTCTGGCTAGATCTTTCAATACAATTTCGAATAAGACTGGTGACAGTGGGCATCCTTGCCTTGTTCCAGATCATTGAGTATATTGTTAGCTATTTGTTTTTCATATATCCCTTTACCATAGTGAAGAAATTATCTTCTATTCTTATCTTTCAAAGTGTTTTTGTGCAGACACATGTAATAACATGGATAAACCTCAAAGACCTTATATTAAATTAAGTAAGCCAGTCACTAAAGGACAAATATTGCAAGATCTCACTGACATGAATAAAGGATATTAAGCAGACTCAAGAAGGTAGTATCTGAAAGATAGGTTACCAGGATATAGAAATGGAATAGAGAATGGTGAATTGATGCTCTATCTGGACAGAATCTAGGATAAGGTAGATGGTGGCAGTTTGTCAGTACACAGGGGTAATGGTGGTGCAACCATGTAAGTGGGGTCTACTGTGCTAGAGTGTGAGTGCAGGGTTGTGGAGGTGGTTGGGACATTCATGGAGCTGGGGGAAACACTGGAGGAAGGAACAGGTGAACTGTGGGGAGGCTGAAGACTATGGCTGAGAATGCAATTGTGGAAGTAGTCTTTAGACATCTATGGACAGGGGAGAATCACTGGTGCAGCATGTCAGTGGTGGGGGGGATGTGTGTGGAAGGTTGCACCTGGGGCATGCTTCTGTGGAATATGAATGTGTTCGTGTTGTCATGGGTGCTATCTCAGTGGATTGAGCCCAACACAATAAACAACAAAATATTAAAAGTATAACCTGGGGAGTCCTGTTACATTATCAAATAGAGGGGCAAGAATCTCTCGAGTAGATATGCAGTACCTAATAAAAGAAAACAGACCAATATTCCAAGCTCTAAATATTAATGCATGTAACTATGAACCTTATTCTTGTAAAATTAGATCTTAGTCTAATAATAACTATTGCCTAAGAGTTACCTCCTAAAAACCTCCTTGTTACTCAAATGTGCCTTCTCTAAGCCAAACTCAGCAAATAAACTTGATACCTTCCCTCCAAATAAACTCACAACCTCTCCCCACAGCAAGGGACATGAATCCCTGGGATGAGACTCCCTGGCACTAAGGGAATAAAGCAAGTACCATGATTTTGCAATGACAGATGCAAGTCATTATACATTTTGTCAAAATCTATAAAAGGGTAGAGTACAAAATGTAAACCATAATGTAAACCATTAACCATGATTAATAGCAATGTTTCAATATTTCTTCATCAACTGTAACAAATGTACCATACTCATGTAAGAAGTTCAAAAGAAATCAAAATGGAAATTAGAGTGATTTTGTCAAAGCTGTGTTTAAAGAGAAACCTGAAGTTCTAAATTATTATATTGGTTATGAAAAAAAAGCGTTAAAATAAATCATCTACATTAGTGTGGGGTGTCAGAGGTGGGGGAATATGTGTGGAGGGTGCATCTGGGACATGTCTCTATGGAATATGAACATGTTCAAGTGGTCATGGGGTATTGTCTCGGTGGATGGGGACTCATACGATAACCAAAGGAATATTGAATTCCCATTCTGGGAAGTCCTGCTACATTCTCTAATAGAGTGACAAGAATCTATAGAGTACATAGGAAGTGCCTAGTGAAAGAAGACAGACCATTACACCAGACCCTTGATACCAATGCTTGGACATATGAAACTTGTTCTTGTGAAATTGAAACTTAGCCTAGTATTATATATTGCCTAAGAGTTGCCTCCTGAAAGTCTACTTGTTGCTCAAATGTGGACTTGCTCTGAGCCAAATATATCAGCTAAATGCAACATATAAGTTCACTGCCTTCCCCCTGGCATGGAACATGATTCCTGGGGATGGTCCTCCCTGGCACAGAGGGATTATTTCCAAGAGCCAATAGTGATGCATTTGGAAAAAGACCTTGAAGGAGGAAATATTAAATACAAATGTGTTTTTATAACTAAGAGATTTCAAAGTAAGTTGGGAGGTCATTTCAGAGGTTATGCTTATGCAAGTCTCAGGAGGATCTCACTGACTGTCACAGTAAACAGTATCTCATGCAGAGGTGTTCCTAAGGGTTCTAGAGATACCTAGATACTATAGGCAGGGCAGTCAATCCCAGGAAATCAGAACCCCATCAGTGGGTCTTACTCTGGAACATGTGATGTCCTAGCTCCCCAGTGTAGCAGAATTGGACTCATTTATAATTTTCCTACACATGACCCTTTTATTTGAACCTAAAATTAGCACTATACCCATTAAACATATGTCCCAGAGACATAAATCTTCAGTCTGTTCATATGCCAGTTGATCCCTGAATCTCAGCAGAGTTTCAGCCAAAGCCTACTCTCAAGTTCAGTGGACTCGCCCAGGGCAACTAATAAAAGGATAAATGCCCATCCCCAAAAACAAAGAGTATCTATAACTGCAAGCAGGACAGTTCCATCCATCTGTCCCATGGGATCTAAGGCCCTTTTCAGTCGGAAGCAGAGTGGGCATCACCATACCAAAATCCTCAAGATTGAGTAATGAGCAAACATAAAGAAGAATGCAACTATGAACTAAAGCAGACTTACTATTATTCTAGGACTGGAAGAACTGGTGTCACTGATATAAATGCAGTGGCCACCAGAGTTTCTGAGGGGAGGGAGAGGAAAGAATAGGTATAAGATGGGGTAGTTTGGGGACATTGGAAATGTTCTGCATGACATTACAATGTTGGATACAGGCCATTATATATTTTGTCAAAACCTATAAAATTGTGCAGTGCAAAGTGTAACCATAATGTAAAATATAGTCCACGGTTAGTAGCAAAGCTTCAATATGTGTTCATCAATGGTAACTGTATTACTCAGGGTTCTCACAGGAAACAGAATCAAAAGGAGATATCTCTCAATAATATGAGATTTTTTAAGAGTCTCTCACGCAACTGTGGGAATGCACAAGTCCAGGTTCCGTGGGCAGGCTGCAAACCAGGGTACCTGATGAAAGTTCAACGAAAGGTCCTTGATGAGCTTCTGGGAGAAGTTGGCTGTCCATAGACGAGCTGGGAAATTCTCTCTGAATGTTGAAATCACTTCCCCTATTAATAGGCATTCAACTGATTGGATAAAAGCATCATCCATTGCTGATGCAATGTCCCTGATTGATGCAGATGTAATCAACCATCCACACAGTAAAGTCTCTGGTGATTGAAGTCCATAAATGCTCTTGTATTACAATTAGCCCAGTGTTTCCTAGACCAAACACCTGGGCACAATTACCTGGCCAAGTTGACACATTAGCCTAAACATCACAGTCCACCCCTTGTCAACTCGGCAACCATACACATTACCTTAAACCATACTTAGTCTCTAAGTAAAAACAATAACAGATGAGCATACAAAATTATTTCCACCTAACAATGTTCAACTAGCCTGAGTACAACCGAAAACGCATTAATTCTCTACAGAATAAGATGCAAGTCCTTGGGTAATATTCACTCTTAAACTTGACATCCTTAAATATTATGACATGAAATTAATACAACTTTTCATATGATAGGGGAAAAGATTGGGGAAGAAAACAATTCGTTTTGTGTACATAAACAATCATGCTCATAACAAAACAAAGAAGAAAGGTTCATGACTTATTACAGTCCTCGTTCCTCGGTCATGTGGTCAAAGTTCATATTTATCACTACCTTCTTTCACCACCCCATTCCATGTTCCTGTTACCCTCAGCAAGCTCTTCAGCTGGCCATGGTTCTTTGCCTGGTAGGGTGGTCCAAAAATTCATTCCTGAAGATTCTGCTCCATTGTTAGTCCTGCTTGGATTGTTTGTTGCAATTTTGCATTGACTTTAATCACAGGGCATGGCAGTACTAGGAGACACCCTAGAGGATCTCCTGCATTCCAGGCAAACTATTCTTTACCCTCATTATGTAGATGTAGTCCTATTTCACCTTGATAGTCAGTATCAATCACCCTGGCCAGTACAGTAATTCCCTTCTTTGCCTGTTGTTTCTAAGGTAAGAGAGCCCAAAGTGCATATGTGACAGTCTTAACTTACAGTTCAAGGGAATCATTGTTGTGTTCTCTGGTGGCAGCACTCCTCCATTTGGGAATAAAACCTGTAGACTAGCAAGCTTAAGTTTGCAGGGACAGGAAACAAAAATTTTCCTAGTGGGTCATTAGGGGGAATAGTGAGTGGTGCCACTCCCATTTCTAGCCCTTAATTCCTGGGCCCATGAATCCTGGTTATGGGAGAAACAGCACCACAGAGAGGATACTGATTTAGAGCATACACAGGCTCCTAGAGAACATTGCCCCATCCCTGCAAGGGATTGCCCCCTAGTTGTCACTGTAATTGAGTCTTCAAAAGGCAATTCCACTGTTCTATTAATCCAGCTGCTTCAGAGTGATGGGGAACATAGTAAGACCAGTGAATTCCATGGACATATGCCCATTCCCACACATCATTTGCTGTGCAGTGGTTTCTTTGATCAGAAGCAATGCTCTGTGGAAAGCCAAGGCAGTAGATAAGACAATCGGTAAGTCCAAGGATGGTAGTTTTGGAAGAAGACTTGTGTGCAGGAAATGCAAACCCATATCCATAGTTTGTGTCTATTCCAGTTTAAAAAATTGCTTCCCCTTCCATGGTAGAAGTGGCCCAATGTAGTCAACCTGCCACCAGGTAGCAGGCTGGTCACCTCGAGGAATGTTGCCAAAACAGGGGCTGAGTGTGAATCTCTGCTGCTTGTAGATTGGGCACTCAGCAGTGGCTGTAGCCAAGTCAGCCTTGGTGAGGGGGAGTCTATGTTGCTGAGCCCTTGCATAACCTCCATCCCTACGTCCATGGCAACTTTGTTCATGGGCCCATTGGGCAATGACAAGAGTGGCTGGGGAAAGTGGCTGAGCATTAGCCACAGAGTGGGTCATCTTCCACTTGATTATTGAAATCTTCCTCTGATGAAGTCACCCTCCGCTGAGCATTGAAGTGGGACACAAATATATTCACATTTTTTGCTCGTTCAGAAAGGTGTATCCACATACCTCTTCCCCAGTCCTCCTTGTCACCAATTTTCCAATCATGTTCTTTCCAAGTCCCTGACCATCGAGCCAAACCATGGGCAACAGCCCATGAATCAGTGTACAAACACACTTCTGGCCATTTCTTCTTCCTAGCAAAATGAACAACTAGGTGCACTGCTCAAAGTTATGTCCACTGGGAGGATTTGCCCTCACTGTTATCCTTCAATGATGCCCCAGAAAAGGGCTGCAGTGCTGCAGCTGTCCACTTTCGGGTGGTACCTTGCCAGCTGAAAGCAAACTGTTTCTGGTGGTCTTTACTAATGGAAATTGAGAAAAAAGCATTTGCCAGATCAACAGCTGCATACCAGTTACCAGGGGAAGTATTGATTTGCTCAAGCAATGATACCACATCTGGGATAGCAGCTGCAATTGGAGTCACCACCTGGTTAAGTTTATGATAATCTACTGTCATCCTCCAAAATCCATGTTTCCTGCACAGACCAAATAGGAGAGTTGAACCCCCACTGCATTCACCACCACGGCATTCTTCAAATCCTTGATGGTGTCCCTAATCTCTGCAATCCCTCCCGGAATCTGGCATTGTCTCTGATTTACTATTTTGCTAGGTAGGGGCAGTTCTAGTGGCTTCCACTTGGCCTTTCCAACCATAATAGCCCTCACTCCACAAGTCAGGGATCCAGTGTGGGAATTTTGCCAGTTACTGGGTATATTTATTCTAATTATGCATTCTGGAACTGGGGAAATAACCACAGAATGGGACTGGGGACACACTGGACACACTGTGAGACAGACTTGAGCTAAAACTCCATCAATCACCTGACTCCCATAAGCCTCTACTCTGACTGGTGAACCACAGTGACATTTTGGTCTCCTGGAATTAGTATCACTTCTGAGCCTGTGTCTAATAATCCCCGAAATGTCTGATCATTTCCTTTTCCCCAATGCACAGTTACTCTGGTAAAAGGCCATAGGTCTCCCTGGGGAAAGGTGGGAGGAAGAGTAACAGTATACATTTTTGGCAGTTTAACAGGATCCTTTCCCAGGGAGACCTGGCCTTCTCCTCATTCAAGGGGCTATGGGTCTGTAAACTGTCTGAAGTCTGGGAATTGATTAAGGGGCCATGATTCTCTGCATCTGTAATTTGAGTTAGGGTTTTGTTCACTCAACCTAGAACACTTCTGCTTATACAGATCCAGAAGAAATTTAGTAGACTGCCCATCTCTTTCACTTCTCGGTACCCCATGATACATTAGCCAACGCCATAACTTCATTGGACTCAGACAATTCTGAGTGCTGCTTTGAATCTGCCTTTCATTTCTGTAGCCACGCCCACCTTGCCTTTGGTGATTAACTGCCGATACTTGACTCTTACTGAGCCGAGATCTGATCATCCCCATAATGTTTAAGGATTCTAATTCCATTACAGCCCTCCCCACAGTAATATCTGGACTACAGAGAAGAGCAACCACAGAGCTCTTCAGAGAAAATGGAGTTAGTCTTACAAATATATTCCTCACAGTCCTGGTTAAAGGTGTGGCCTCTGGACATTCCTGGGGTGGGTGGGCAGGTCTCAAATGTTAAATCTATTCTAGCATTCTAATCTCTCTAAGTCTTTGAATCCCCTCATCTACTGAATACCAGGGCAAATCAGGCATCTCAACCTCAAACATGCTAGGCCATCTTTTGGTCCATGTTTCAGTCAGCCACCCAAACAAACTGTTAGAGCCCTTTCTTTTTTTTTTTTTTTATTGTCGGTAAAAATCAAATTTTTCACAATACATACCAATATGTGTAAAATGATATATAAATATATATGCATATATGTGCATTTGCTTACAAAATGTTATATATATATATATATATATATATATTTTTTTTTTTTTTTTTTTTTAAGGTGCTTAGATTACTTCTAACCGGTCAAGCTACAGTGCTGAATCCAGAATTTCTGCTTGTGGGCCCGTATCGATAAATTCAGCCTGATCCAACTTTATATTCCTTCCACCATTATCCCATATCCTTAGTATCCATTCCCACACATATTTCCGATTTCTATCTATATAAGTTGGGAAATTCACACAGTTCTTTCAGAGTATAGCATACTTCCTCATGGGTCACACTTTGTATTTCACTTTTGGGGGTTGTTGTGATTTTTGTCTAGTAAGACAAGAGGGATGGTAGGGGTGGGTAGGGAGAAGGATTAAAAATGTCTTGCAAACTATTGACCTCAGGGCATTCCTTTGATTTTTCTTCTGGTGAGACAGGATTAATCTCTGCAGGCAGGGGTTGGAAAGCATATTCCTTAGGGTAGATTGGAGGTTGGGAGTACATGCTGGAGTTTGACTGGTACCTGTCTCAGGGCTGGGAGAAGGATGTCCAGACTCCCTTGGACAGGCTGAACGCTGGATGATACAAGGGTGACAAGGTGTGTTCTCCACAGGGCAGGACATCCCAGGTTTATCTGGTAAAGTCTCAGCAGTATTTAGAGTACCAATGTCCCCAGCGATATTATCATCATCCCATATGTCTCCATCCCAATCCTCGGGGTTCCACTCCTTTCCAATAAATGCCTTCACTTTAACTACAGAAACCCTGTGGGGTTGAGATTTTAGTTTCCTCTGTAATTCTGCTACTAGTACAATGAGTGTGTGGGTTTGATTCTCAGATATCTCAAGTCTGTGGCTACAGGAGACAAGATTTTCTTTCAGGGTACACATAGCAACTTTCACATCATTCATGTGGCATTTAAGTTTCAAATTTGAAGACTTTAGCTCATCTCTTTCTTTAATAACTGTATCCAGAGTATCTAGGAGGAGCCAGCCAACATCATTATACTTTTGACTCCACAACATTCTGTTAAGTTGTTGATAACACTGTCACCCAGATCCTTGCTTCTTATAAGCATGGAAGAGGGGAATCCAATGATGCTATTTTGCATATCTCTATTGCCAGCTCATGCCATGGTCTGTTAGCAACCTCTTCATTATTGGAAAGGGAGTCATCAGTACCCTTGGGTCCAATTGGAGTAGAGAGCCAAATGCAAAGCTAACAGAACCACCACAGAGATCCCATGTTTAAGACTCTGTTCCTCAAGAACCACTCCCATTACCAAGCTGTATTAGTCAGGGTTCTCTCAGGAAACAGAATTAACAAGAAATATCTGTCAATAATACGAGATTTTGTAAGATTCTCTCACATGACCGTGGGAATGCACAAGTCCAGGTTCCATGGGTAGGTTGCAAACCAGGGGCTCCAATAAAAGTTCTTTGATGAGCTTCTGGGAGAAGTTGGCTGTCCAAAGATGAGCTGAGAAATTCTCTCTCAATGTTGAAATCATTTCCTCTTTTAAGGCATTCAACTGATTGGATAAAAGCATCATCCACTGCTGATGCAATGTCCCTGATTGATGCAAATGTAATCAGCCATCTAAGCAGTAAACTCACTGGTGATTGAAGTCCATAAATCCTCTTGTATTACAATTAGCCCAGTGCTTTCTGGACCAAACACCTGAACACAATTACCTGGCCGAGTTGACACATTAGCCTAGCCATCACAGTAACAAATGTACCACACTAATGAAAGATGTTAATGTGGGAAAGTGTGGGAGGGGAAGAGGGTGGCGTATATGAGAAGCCCCTATATTTTTTATGTAACATTTGTGTAATTAAAGCTTCTTTAAAAGTGAAGAAAAAATATCTTTTTATTAATAGAAAACATTTAACATTTACAAGGATAAGAAGAAGAAACAAATAGAGATGCTTAAGAGGATGAGAGAGAGAGAAAGAGAAAGATGCTCTCTCTAACTTTAGAAATTGCTCTGTGCCTCAATCACAGCAAAGGTAACATGAGCATAACTCCACAAATGTGCCAGGTAAATCTCACAACATTTCATTTTCTGGTGCATAAAAGCAACTCACTGTCTAATAAATCTTTAATGGAGTACAGTGATGTTAAATTAATTGTGGTAAGAAAAAGTCTCCCGGATCCAAGACACCTGGTACTCTGGGAGTCACTACCAACTCAATATCTGAATATTTCTTCTCTTTGTAATTATGTCTGTAATATATATTAGATATATATATATCTACACCAAAATCACATACATACACTCACAACAATATGCATTTTCCACAAAATCATAGAGAAAATGCAAATTCTATTATGGATATTTACTTACATTTAGTTTAAAATTAGTACTATAAACTCAAACACCTAGTTTGTTAAAAATTATAATGTTATTTAAATATTTTTAACCATTTTGTAAATAACTAGTTTATTTCATTGCCTTTGGCCAGGTTTTTAATAATACACACACATATATAACTATAATTTACTTTATTTCATTTTATCTTAATAAAAATGATATATGAAATTGGTTTTCCCAAAATTTTCAGACATTCAAGAAAAAAAGGATATAAACGAAGCTTGTATCTTCATTTTACATATAATTTAATTCCTTTTTCCAACTTTGCATAAATACAAATATTCATCTTTATGCATACACATATGTATGTATTATGTTTTTGTATATTCATATGTCATCATTAAAATTAACAAGAATCTTTAAGCATACTAGTTAATGTCATGCAAGATGAGTTGTAGCTAATAAAAATTTCATTGTGTCTGTCTTTCAAATTCCAGTCTTTGAAAATGAGGATCATATTTTTAGATAGTGACGGAAAAATTTCCAGATGGTAAAATATGTGGATGACAAAAATAGGCACTTTGAAATTAGAACAGTGCTGGATAAATTTCCTTTAGTTGTCCTTATGTTGTTTACATTTATATAAAGTGTATGAGACAAGAATCTCCAAAAAAAAAAAAAAAAAAAGACAACACAGAAAATAAAATTTTCTGAAGTAGTTTTCAATAACATTTGCAATTTTAACATCAAGATAACTGTCCACACAGAAAAAATGTTGTTTCTCTTGTTTAGTGTCTCAAAATGGCTGCCTTAAATTTTAAAGCTCTTCCTTTCACATGATTTTGGATGAAAATACATATTAGAAAATTGCTAGAAATAATGTGGCCAAAGGTGGAAACTTGTCTTGCCTTTGTTTTTTGGTTTTTTTTATTATTATGGGCAAAAATCAAAATTCTCACAATACATACAAACATTTGTAAAATGATATATAAATATATATGCATATATGTGTATTTGCTTACAAAAATGTTATTTATATATATATAAATATACATATATTTTAAGAGGTGCTTAGATTACCTAAAATATTACACGGAACCCACTGGGATTCCCATGTTGCCCACCTCCCACACCTCCCACCACATCCCATACAAACATCTCCCACAGTGTGGCCCACCAACCTCAATGAACTGAAAACTCAAAAAGAGAAACAAAACAACATATGACATACATTAACCCAAAGAAAAAATGACTGAAGTAAGAAATTTGTTACGAGTAATAACACTGAATGTTAATGGATTAAATTCACCAATCAAAAGACACAGATTGGCAGAATGGATAAGAAAATATGATCCATCTATATGCTGTTTACAAGAAACCCACCTTCGGCCCAGGGATTCAAGGAGGCTGAAAGTGAATGGCTGGAAAACCATTTTACAAGCTAACAGGTGCCTTGTCTTGCCTTTGAAAATGAAACTTTCCCTGAGCTGTCTTGTGAACAGGCAATTAAAACATCCCAAATTCAAATAGGGTCACTATTTTCTCTTGAAAAGTAAAAATGAATGTATTAAATATTCATGAAACAGAGTAGACAGGGAGCAAGAAAAGTAAAATTCTCTAGAAGTGCAGGCTAATTTCTTCATTGTCTTCTCTTTAGGAATAAAATTATTTTCTATCAATGAATGTTAATTTTCCTAATAGCCCAAGAAAGTTATTTATGGTTCCCTAACAATGTTCTTGGGTTTGGAAAAACAACAGTGAAAGCTGACATTTAATCTCCTAAAACACCCACAAGGAAAGTCTTTTTGGACAATTATTTAGCTAAAGTCACTTGTGGGAAAAGCCTTGACATGTGTCCTACTCTTTTTACTTCAGGAAAACAGCACCGTAAATACAGTGAAATGTAGATCACAGAAATACTCTCTGGAATGGGATATTTGGAAGTATGTACTCTAGTTGCAAAAATCTCTGCCTTTTGTTCAATATTTATTCCTGATAAGCATTCTGTTCCAATATTTCCTTAGAAATTTTTTAACTGCCAACAGATATATGAGGAGAAAGTGTTCTGTGGCCAAACACCTCTGAAAAACGCTGGAATGAACACTCAAAACCCATGTCTTTGTCATAAGCATCCTCAGACATATTAATATGCTACTGGCACCATTGTTCTCCAGAAGGACACCAGTGTAATTGACTGTTCCATTAAAGAACCCTTGTCCTTCAATTCCTAAGTGATATTGCCCCCAAATCTGAACACTTGTTATTTAGATTTTAAAAGTCTAAAATACAACTGCCAAATTTCACAGATCCCTTCAAGTACTTGAGGCCTCTTAGAGAAAGGGCTACAACAAGTTTTAGGATCTTGAATCTTATTTAATTTTGTAAGTCCCTTTAGCAGTTTGTCATTGTTTATGAATTCCAAAAATAGCTATTTGATTATGTTTATAAAGTGGTTTGTTAGAGGTATCATTTTTAAATTATTAAATTATGATTAGGACTTTGGGCCATGTCAATAGGGTGGGTGGGGACTCACAAAGAAAAGACATGGGAAAGGACAGAGTTAGGAGTTTTGCGCTGGGGCTTGGGAAGTAAGCACACAACACAAGAGCAGAGCAGCTGAGCCGGGAGAGAATCAAACCCTGGGGAGATAGAGCCATTCACCTGATAGTCTACAGCTGGCGTTGTGGAGAAAGCACAGCAGCTGAGCCTGGAGAGAAATGAACCCCAGGAAGAGAGGAACCCAAGAAGCCTGAACTCTTGGTAGACATCGGCAGCCATCTTGCTCCAACACATGGCAACAGACTTTGATGAAGGAAGTAAATTATGCTTTATGTCCTGGTAACTGTAAGCTTCTACCCCAAATAAATTCCCCTTAAAAAAGCCAACAGATTTCTGGTATTTTGCATCAGCACCCCTTTGGCTGACTAATACAGTCCCCTTTAAGGAAAAAAGAATACAAAGTAACTAATACATAATAAAGCATAAAAGTTAATATGCACTTGAAAGGAGAAAAGGAATCATAACCAAAAATTCACATCTTAAAAGCTGATATATTCCAGAAACATCACAATGTCCAGAAAATATATTTTTTAATTGTCTGGCTGGAAACCCCTTAATATACAATATATTTAACTACACTCTTTGATAGTTTCTCTTTATGACAACAATTTTGTAATAACTTTTCTGTAGACAGAATATATAAATAGGTCAATTGCTGACATAGTTGGTTTAACTTTATCATGGAAAATTTAGAAAAGATACTACAATTCAACAAATCCTTCCTGATAATGTTATGTAAACTTTTGTGATAGTTGGCAAATTTGGATAAACTTCTAGCAAATTTCTTTCATATATGAACTGTAATATTTTAAAGTGTTTCAAATTTTCTTATGGTTGACCCATGTTAGATCTTCTTTGATATAATGCTGCTAATTAACCACTTTGTCTCCAACGTCTTTTTTTTGAAATAACATATTATGGCTACATATGTTATCTCAACTGATATCATTTTAAGGGCATTTAATGTTTTGATGTGTTCTTATCCATACAATCTATCACTATTCACTTACCTATTTTTATAAGTATTTAGTTTTATTAAAGCTGTCAAGTTTGCAAAGTTCCAAAAAATGGATTTTGTAAGAATTTATAAATACAAGTGCTCTTTGTTAGCAACTCCTAGAAAAGGAATGTTAGAAAGTTGAGAAAGAGAAAGATGTTACCTGCAGCCACAAAAAGGATGTTACTTGAGATTATAAATTTAGGCCTGAGAATCTGCACCAATGAGATGTTAAATTGAGAGTAGTGACAAAAAATATCAATGTTACTTTCTGTTTCATAACAAAGAATGGTATAAAAATATAAACTTTAATGATCCTTACATGTGTACAACTGTATTTGTAATTCATCTGAAAAATAAATTATTTTTTCTCAAGACCCTGAGGATTTAATAGTTATTGTTAGACCTTGGAGAAATAATCTTTAATATCTAATGGTCTTACTTGCTAATTATTTATCTTGTGTAATAATGTTCAGATTGGAACCTCTGATTGATGATGGCATAAATATTGGCTATGTTTTATCATAGTGAATGAATCTTTAAATATTTCTTTTGCTTATTTTCCCTTTGTGTATAAACGGGAATAAATGATGGATCTGATGGATTCCTTATTTTAAGAGAAGATGTAGACATTTACTAAGTCACTATCTGAAGGAGGGAATCAGAAAATACCCATAATTCTACCCTCCTTTTTCTCTCCATCCTTACACTGGTGCTTTTCTTAGGCTTACTCTTCTCAGAGGACAGATTGCCAGGGAGCCTGTATCAGTTCCTACTGATACAGAGCAGAACAAGGAAAGACCAGTGAATTGATCTGAAAGCATCCAATGAAATGATTTTTTTTTATTTTATTTTATATTTCCCTATTACCTATTCCTAAATTGTATATAAATTATTTATTTATAAATTTATTTGTACACAGATTAGATTAGATAACTGATCATCTATTTTATTGCTTTTTTCAAATGCCTATTTCTAGCAATACAGTATACTAATTGATAGAGAAACCTACTACTTCAAAAATTTTGGATACAATATGTGATTACAATAAGTATATGGCTGAGATAGAGAGAAATTATGAATAATCTTCAAATTCTAAAGTGGGAAATTCTAAGCCCATTGAGATTGCAAAAGACACTAAAACTAGGAGATTTACTGCCCTGTCAGAAAAGTGTGATCTGAAGAGAAAGTCAAAGGTGCAGCTCAACAACTTTTTACTAGTTCTTCAGGAGTATCAAAAGTTCAGAGTATTCTATCATACACAAGGCTCTTTGAAAAGTTTAAGCATAGGTCTTATAATCTCCTTATTTATTTTAGCAGAAGCCAAAAATAGAGATGGAGTTATCTAGGAAAGATTGGTGGAAGAGCTTTTTGTACAATGGAGTGAATCCCCATGACATACACAAGAAACCTATAAGGTTTTTGAGAATTTTTTACCAGCAGAAACACTGCCAGCTTAGACTAAGGTGGGAAGAGAAAAGATAAAATGAAAGAAGACTATCAGTCTTCCAAAATTCCACAGAAACAAGCTGATAAAACTATTTAGCTTCAAACACATGTACCCTTAATGAAAAGGGAAGGATAACTCAAAAGAGAGAGCTTCTAGGCCAGAGGGTAGAGCATCATACCCAGAGGGCAGAGCTAGGGGCACACAGAGAAAAGGCTCAGGCCTAGGGATAAAACTGCAGGTCCTGAGGACACAAGCAGGAGCCACAGCCTTGAAACCTAAAGGAGTCTGCCTTGCTAGATTCAGAAATTGCTTGTGGCCAGTAACTCCTTTTATCCTTCCATTTTCTTCTGTTTTGAATGGAAATATCTATAACATCATCCTATGCCTGCCTATTGTATTTTTAGAATAGAAAATGTGTTTTCTAGACTCATAAGTACATGGGTGGAGATTTTAGATGATTTATGATGAGATTTAGGAGTTTTTGAGCTGATGCGACTTAGATGAGATTTTGGACTTGGGTTGATGCTATATTGGGTTGAGACTTTTGGCAATCTATGATTGAGTGATTGTATTTTTCATGTGTTACAGACATGACTCTTTGGGGGCCAGAGGGTAAACTGTGGCAAGCTGAGAAATGCTCCTGCAAAGATAAACCTATCCTAATTCCTAGAATCTGTAAATATATAACCTAATATGGCAAAAAGGACTTTGATGGTATGATTATATTAAGGATCTTGAGATGAAGGGATTATCCTGGATTACCCAGGTAGTTTCAATGCAAACACAAAGATACAGGCATATCAGAGACAGAGAAAGCAATGTGATGATGAAGCAGAGAAGCAGTGTGGAAAATGCAACATTGGTGGCTTTAAAGATGGAGGATGGGGCCATAAACCAAAGAATGTTCATGGCCTCTATGCACTAGAAAAGTTAAGAAATAGATTCTCCCTTACAGCCTCTGGAAGAAAGCATCCCTGGCCACACTTTAGACTTCTGGTCTCCACAACTACAAGAGAATAAATGTGTGTTGTTTTAAGCCACTAATTTTGGGGTAATTTGTTATAACAGCGATACCTAATACATTTACCAATCCTTGTTGGTCTTGGGATATATATATATATATTTTTTTTAACTTTATTTTGTACATTTAATAGTTGAAAATAAGCAATTAAAAACTAAAAAGTAAACACAGATGAATAAATATATACATTTCTCAATTAAATGTAATGGATACATGTAATTTTTTTTGTTGTTTTGTTTTTTGTTTTTTTTTTTTTTATTTTTTTTATTTTTGTGAATCAAACAATATTTTACACAATATATTTGGTTCATAGTAATGCATTCATACAGTATTTGTCCTTTTGTGTCTGGCTTGCTTCACTCAACATAATGTCCCCCAGGTTCATCCATGTTGCCATATGCTTTATGACTTCATTTCTTCTTACAGCTGCATAATATTCCATCGTGTGAATAGACCACAGTTTGTTTATCCATTCATCTGTTGATGACACCTGGGTTGTTTCCAACTTTTGGCAATCGTGAATAATGTGGCTATGAACATCGGTGTGCAGATGTCTGTTCGTGTTACTGCTCTCAGTTCTTCTTGGTATATACCCAGTAGTGGTATTGCAGGGTCATGTGGTAAGTCTATATTCAACTTCTTTAGGACTGCCAAACAGTCCTCCATAGTGGTTGTACCATCCTGCATTCCCACCAACAGTGAAGAAGTGTTCCTATCTCTCCACATCCTCTCCAACACTTGTAGTTCTCTGTCTTTTTCATAGTGGCCATTCTGATAGGTGTGAAATGATATCTCATTGTAGTTTTGATTTGCATTTCCCTAATCATGAGTGAAGTTGAGCATTTCTTCATGTGTTTTTTTGCCATTTGTATTTCTTCTTTGGAGAAATGTCTATTCAAGTCTTTGGCCCATTTTTTAATTGGGTCATTTGTCTTTTTATTGTTGAGTTGTAACATCTCTTTATATATCCTGGATATTAAACCCTTATCAGATATGTGATTTCCAAATATTTTTTTCCATTGAGTTGGCTGCCTTTTCACCCTTCTGACAAATCCCTGTGAGGTGTAAAAGTGTTTAATTTTGAGGAGGTCCCATTTATCTAATTTTTCTTTTGTTGCACGTGCTTTGGGTGTGAAGTCCAAGAAACCACCACCTACTAAAAGGTCTTGAAGATGTTTCCCTACATTTTCTTCCAGCAGTTTTATGGTCCTGGCTTTTATATTTAGATCTTTGATCCATTTTGAGTTGATTCTTGTATAGGGGGTGAGATAGGGGTCCTCTTTCATTCTTTTGGTTATAGATATCCAGTTCTCCCAACACCATTTGTTGAAGAGACTGTTTTTTTCCCATCAGCGTGGGCTTGGTAGATTTGTCAAAAACCAGTTGACTGTATAGGTGAGGGTTTATTTCTGGATTCTCAATTCTATTCCACTGATCGATATATCTATCTTTATGCCAGTACCATGCTGTTTTGACCACTGTAGCTTTGTAATATGTTTCAAGGTCAGGCAGCGAAATTCCTCCCACATTGCTCTTCTTTTTTAGAATGCTTTTGGCTATTCGGGTGCACTTACCCTTCCAGATGAATTTGGTAATTGCCTTCTCTAATTCTGTAAAGTAAGCTGTTGGGATTTTGATTGGTATTGCATTGAATCTATAAATCAGTTTGGGCAAGATTGACATCTTCACGATATTTATTCTTCCAATCTATGAACACGGAATGTCTTTCCATTTGTTTAGGTCTTTTTTAATTTCTTTTAGCATTGTTTTGTAGTTTTCTGCATATAGGTCCTGTACTTCCTTGGTTAAATTAACTCCTAGGTATTTGAGTCTTTTTGTTGCTATTGAAAATGGAATTTTCCTCCTGATTTCCTCCTCAGATTGTTCAGTACTAGTGTACAAAAACATTACTGATTTTTGCGTGTTGATCTTATATCCTGCCAATTTGCTGAACTCATTTATTAGTTCAAGTAGCTTTTTTGTGGATACTTCAGGATTTTCTAAATACAGGATCATGTCATCCACAAACAGTGAGAGTTTTACTTCCTCTTTTCCTATTTGGATGCCTTTAATTTTTTTGTCTTGTCTAATTGCCCTCGCTAGAACTTCTAGTACAATGTTGAATAACAATGGTGATAGTGGGCATCCTTGTCTTGTTCCTGATCTTAGGGGGAAAGCTTTCAACCTTTCTCCATTGAGTATGATGTTGGCTGTGCGTTTTTCATATATGCCTTTTATCATATTGAGGAATTTTTCTTTTATTCCTATCTTTTGAAGTATTTTTATCAAAAAAGGATGTTGGATTTTGTCGAATGCCTTTTCTGCATCTATTGAGATGATCATGTGTTTTTTTTCCTTCAATTTGTTAATGTGGTGTATTACATTGATTGATTTTCTTATGTTGAACCAGCCTTGCATACCAGGAATATATCCCACTTGGTCGTGATGTATAAGTCTTTTGATATGCTGTTGGATTCAATTTGCAAGTATTTTGTTGAGAATTTTTGCATCTATGTTCATGAGAGAGATTGGTCTGTAATTTTCTTTTCTTGTGGGATCTTTATCTGGCTTTGGTATTAGAGTGATGTTGGCTTCATAAAATGTGTTGGGTAATTTTCCCTCCTCTTCAATTTTTTGGAAGAATTTAAACAGGATTGGTGTTAATTCTTTTAGAAATGCTTGGTAGAACTCACCTGTAAAGCCATCTGGTCCTGGACTTTTCTTTGCTGGGAGATTTTTGATGACGGATTCAATCTCCTTAATTGTGATTGGTTTGTTAAGTTCTTGCATTTCTTGTTGTGTCATTGTAGGTTGGTTATGAGTTTCTAGAAATTTGTCCATTTCATCCAGGTTGTCTAGTTTGTTGGCATATAATTTCTCATAATATCCTCTTATGATTCTTTTTATTTCTGTGAGGTATTTGTAATTTCCCCCCTTTCATTTCTGATTGTATTTATTTGCATCTTCTCTCTTTTTTTCTTTGTTAGTCTAGCGAGGAGCTTGTCGATTTTATTGATCTTCTCAAAGAACCAGCTTTTGGTTTTGTTGATTTTCTCTATTGTGTTTTTGTTCTCATTTTCATTTATTTCCGCTCTAATCTTTATTATTTCTTTCCTTCTTTTTGCTTTGGGATTGGTTTGCTGTTCTTTCTCTAGTTTCTCAAGTTGTTCAGTTAAATCTTTGAGTTTAGCTCTTTCTTGTTTCTTAATATAGGTATTTAGGGCTATAAATTTCCCTCTCAAGACTGCCTTTGCTGTATCCCATAAGTTTTGATACTTTGTGTTCTCATTTTCATTTGTCTCAATATATTTACTGATTTCACTTGCAATTTCTTCTTTGACCCACTGAATATTTAGGAGTGTGTTGTTCAGTCTCCACACATTTGCAAATTTCCTTTTTTCCTGTCTGTTATTGATTTCTAGTTTCATTCCATTATGATCTGAGAAGGTGCTTTGTATAATTTCAATCTTTTTATATTTATTGAGAGCTGTATTGTGACCTAACATGTGGTCTATCCTGGAGAAAGATCCATGGGCACTTGAGAAGAATTTATAACCTGCTGAGTTTGGATGCAATGTTCTGTATATGTCTGTTAGTTCTAACTTGTTTATCATATTGTTCACGTTCTCTGTTTCCTTGTTGATCTTCTGTCTAGTTGTTCTATCTAATGATGTGAGAGGGGTGTTGAAGTCTCCAATGATTATTGTAGAAATGTCTGTTTCTCCCTTCAGTTTTGCCAGAGTTTGTCTCATATATTTTGGGGCACCCTGGTTAGGTGCATAGATATTTATGACTTTTATATCTTCCTGGAGGATCGTCCCTTTTATTAATATATAATGGCCTTCCGCATCTCTTATCACTTTTTTGCATTTGAAGTCTGTTTTGTCTGATATTAGTATAGCTACCCCTGCTCTTTTCTGTTTACTATTCGCATGGAGTATCTTTTTCCAACCTTTTACTTTCAACCGGCTTGTATTCTTGTGTCTGAAGTGAGTTTCTTGTAAGCATCATATGGATGGCTCATGTTTTTTTATCCATTCTGTCAGCCTGTATCTTTTTCTATTTTTTTTATTTTATCTTCTTTTTTGTTGTTTTAGCCTGTATCTTTTGATTGGGGAATTTAATCCATTCACATTCAATGATATTACTGAAAATGCACTATTTATTTCCTCCATTTTATTCTTTGGTTTTCATGTCATCTTATTTTTGTCTTTCTTTTTACTCTTTTGGTTATCCTTTCTGCTTTTCTTTCTTCTATACTCTCCTCTAAGCCTTTCTCTCCTGTCTTTTTCTTTCAGGTTCTAAGGCTTCCTTTAATATTTCCTGCAAAGATGGATTCTTTTTTGCAAACTCTCTTAGTTTCTGTTTGTTTGTGAATACCTTATATTCACCTTCATATTTGAAGGACAGTTTTGCTGGATAAAGAATTCTCGGCTGGCAGTTTTTCTCTTTCAGTTTCCTAATTGTATCATACCACTATCTTCTTGCCTCCATGGTTTCTGAAGAGAAATCTGCACAAAGTCTTACTGGACGTCCTTTGTACATGATCGTTTGCTTCTCTCTTGCTGCTCTGAGAATTTTCTCTTTATCTTTTACAGTTGACATTCTGAATAATATGTGTCTTGGCGTAGGTCTATTTGGATTTATTCTCATTGGGGTACGGTGTGCTTCTTGGACATGTAAGTTCATTTCTTTCGTGAGAGTTGGGAAATTTTCAGCTATTATTTCCTCAAATACTCTTTCTGCCCCTTTTCCTTTCTCTTCTCCTTCTGGAACTCCCAATGACACGTATGTTCTTTTGTTTAGTGTTGTCATTCAACTCTCTGAGCCCCTGCTCAATTTTTTCCATTCTTTTCTCTCTCTGTTCTTTTCTCTCTTCAATTTTAGCTGCTCTGTCTTCAGTATCACTTATTCTTTCTTCTATCATTTCGAGTCTGCTGTTGTATGCTTCAAATGTATTTTTTATTTCACCTATTGTGTCTTTCATTCCCATGAACTCCGTTACTTTTCTGTTCATGATTTGAAATTCTTCTTTACATTCGCGCAATGACTTCTTAATGACATTGATCTCTTTAACTATATTCTCTTTCATCTCATTAATTTGATTTTGGAAATGTGTGCTCATCTCACTGATTAGTTCTCTCAAATTCTGCATCTCTTCTGGGACTTTGCTGTATTCCTTTTCTTGGGCCATGTCTTCTATTTTCTTAGTATGGCCCGTAATTTTTTGCTGGTGCTTAGGCATCTGGTTAGTTTGTATTTTACTTAGAGGCTCTATCTCTTTCTCTTTTATGGGGATTTAGTGGCAGGAGGCTGTGAGTTACCACAGCTCTTTGATTTTTGGCTCAAACTTGATTGTTAGGATTGTTCTGCTGGTTGCTCAGAACTGGGCACTGGACCCAGTAATTCGTTGTAGAGTCGTTTCCTAGGGCCTTGGGCAGGAAGGCTATAGAGGCCAGGAAAAGCCTCTCTTACTTATGAATTTTCTTATGTGCACTTCCTTGGTATGCCAGGAGATGGCGCTTGTTGGCAGCTCTCAATTCAATGCCTGGTCGAAGAGTATTTGTTGTGACACAGACCAGATCAATGTGATAGAGCTTCCTGTCTGGGGGCTAGGATCCCTGTGATTCAAACTTTCTGAGACCGTTCTCCAGACTTCTCTCGTAGAGCCCCCCTTTTCCCAGCTAGGAAATATTTCCACTCCCTTCTGAATCCTCAACAATCAGTCCCTGTTAGTAGAGGAGGAGATTGGGAGGTTTGTATTTCTTTAGCCCCTTGTAGGCTCCAAGGCAAACAATGGCGCAGCCCCACCCAGCCTGGAAGGGCTCTTGGGACAGGGCAGACCAAACCTGGGAGTCCAAAGCAGGGTCAGCCCCAGGCTCTCTCTCCCCTCTCCGGTGGTGTCCTCAACAATTAGTCCAGGCTAGAAGAGAGGGAGGTTGGGAGGGTCAGATTTCTCCAGTCCTTTCTAGGCTCCCAGGGCAAACCGCCGTGTGGAAGGGTCCGTGGGGCTCCGCAGCCCAAATTTTAGGTTAGAACCTGAGTCAGCCTAAGGCTGTGTCCCTCTCTCTCCCCTTTCCGGGAGTGGCAGATCCCTGAAGCCCCCTTTGTCTGTGGTCGCAGGCCCAGGGGCCCGAGAATTCTGAAGAGTGTGGGGGAGGGTGCCGGCAGCAGCAGAAGCTGCTACTTGCAACTCACAGTTCTGTAGTCACGATTTCCCTCTTCTGTCCCTCTCTCCTCTGGGTGATGTGCAGCCTTCACCTGCTGTCCTAAACACTAGAAGATCTTTTTCGGGGCTGTTTCAGCTTGTCCTCTAGCTATTTTTCTGGAGAAGAGATTCCCGTGTTTTATTAGTCCGCCATCTTCCCAGAAGTCTTGGGATATATTTTAATGGGAAATATATATAACTGCATGTGGAGGCCATGATAAAAACTTGTGGAACATGTAGGCAGAAGAGAAGGGATCCCTGAAAGATGATATTATTGGTAGTTAACTAAGAAAAATCTATACCACAGAGGAATAGTTTGGGCTAATTTCTTTTCTCAATTTTATATCTGAGTGGAACAGAAAACAAATTTAAAAGTCTACTTTGCATATGCCACTCAAAATACTTATTTTCTAAAGATTTGGGTCTGTAATTAGCATTACCTTAGAATTAACTTAAAGTTGACTCATATTTATAATGTCTATACATGCCTAGAAAAAAAAGAAATGGAGGAAGGAAAAAAATAAAAGTAATAGAAGTTATTAAGATAATGAACTTTATGTCTCAAAGTATTCTCCTACATAAACTCCTAAATATTATAAGCTATAAGCTCACAAAACCAAATGAATAAGCATTAGCACCAAAAATCTCAGAAAAAGTCCTATAAAATATAGCAATATTTGAATTAGAAGAAGAAAATATAAAATATGTATGTTTCATGTATATACAAAATGGTATAAAAAGTATTACAAAAGAGCAAGATTTTAAAGATAAAATAGAATATCTAAAATCGAAAATAAAATCATTGAAATTAGAAAATTAATGGATGGATTTAAAAGCTCTTATATACAGCTAAAAAGAGAATTGGTGAATAAGAAGGTAAATCTAATAAAACTACTCAGCATGTATATTAGTCTGCCAAAGGTGTGCTAATGAAAAGTACCAGAAATCTGTTGGCTTTTATAAAGATTATTTATCTGGGGTAAAAGATTACAGTTACAAGTCCCTAAAGAGTCCACCTTAAGGACCATAAAAGGTACTTATTCACCAAAGCCATGTGGTGAAGAAAGAAGGCAGGCAATCTCTGCCTCGTCTCTCCTTCCTTCTTCCACTTAAGGCTCCATCAGCCCAGCTTCTTCTGATCTCAGCTCTAGGCTGGCAAAGTGCTCGTTTCTGAGGGCTTCCTATGTCAGTCTGGCAGCAAGCTCATTTCTTTCGATGCCTTATCAGCTGCTCAACTGCTCTGTTCTCTTCAGCTGCAAACTATCAGGCAAATGGCTCATCTCTCCCAGAGACACCAGGATCAAACATGACAGAGCTATCTCCTCTTTCATGTGTCTTCTTGAGTGTCTGTTTATATCAGCCAATCAAGGGGGCAGGAATTCAACTAGAGTCATGCCCTATTGATATGGTCGAATCAAAGCCCTAATCATAACATAATTTAATTAAAGAAAATATATTGTATGAAGCATAACATTCCATGTAGTTTGCTATTTGCACTTTAATAGAGAAAGCATCCAAGTGGAAAATTGGGCCATCTTGTTACTGTCAAATAATTTCCTATTAGCTACTAATTTATATTCTCCCTAAAGTGAACATTGGGGCACTTCTATGTGAACAATGAATTTGGGGAGAAGTTTGGACAATAGGAAAACTATGGCAAAAGGCTGCTCCTTGATGGAGTAAGCAGCCCGTGACAAGTCCCAAGCCCAAAATACTGAGAGAATGCACAGAAAGATGTTTCATGGTTACATATGGAATTCACTAGCAATATTTTTAAACTATACAAACTGTCTTAGTAAAAACAGAAACTCAAAGATTCTATACAATAATCATTGGTGCATTCAGAAACAAAAGTATTGCATTGATGTCATCAACATGGCAATGTAAGACATGCCCTGATAAGGCCTCCAGAGAGAATCAGTGAATAAAAGGACAAATGCCACTTGCTTAGAACTCTGAAGAATGGTTGTATTAGTCTGCCAAAGGGGAGCCAATGCAAAGTGCCAGAAATCTGTTGGCTTTTATACCAAAGTCAGTTGCCACGTGTTGAAGCAAGATGGTCCCTGATCTCTGCAAGGGTTCAGCCTTCTTTTCTGGGCCTTTTTTTCTCTCAGCTGCAGGCTGGCATAGGGCTTGTCCCCCAGGGCTTCCTCTCTCTCCTGGCATAGAATTCATTTCTTCCCAGGCTTTCTCAGCTACTCAGCTGCAAACTATCAGGTGAATGGCTGATCTTTCCCCAGGACCTCAGGATAAAAAATGACAAAGTTTTCTCCTCTTTCGGTGTCTTCTTGAGTGTCCATTTATAAATAGGCCCACCACGGGTGTTAGGACTCAACTTGAGTGACACCTTACTGACGTGGTTGAATCAAAACCCTAATCTTAACAGGTAATTTAATCAAGGGCCCCTCAACTGAGTCCAATATAATCAAAGGGTATCACACCCAGAAGAATATATTAGTTTATAAACATAATCTTTCTCTTTTCATAAATATTTATGAATATTTATTTATTCATAAATAATCACAAACTGCCATAGTATATAATTCAAATAAATTAAAAATATGAAAGAAAAATCAATAAATATTAAAGATAGAGTTGGAGATCTAACATATCTGCTCAGTGTTTCAGAAGGAGAAAATAGTAAAAAATGCAGATCAACATTCAATAAGAAAATGGTTTAAGAGTTTCCAGAATTGATGAAAGATAGGTTGAGAAGCTCAGCAAGCTATCTACATAGAACTATATACAGTAGAATGCAAAATGCATGTGATTCTTTATCTTCTCTGCATCTACTCCCCTTGAAATATGACTTTGGTGATCTCCCATCAGGTAATGGAGTATATTTCCTTATCCCATGAATCTGGGATAGTCTTGTCAATGTGAGTTTGTGTTGCTTCCTAAATTCTGTTGCACTGAATATCCTGTGTGTCCACCCAATACTTGTATGATGAGCTATTATGGTAGTAAGGAAGAAGGCTATGTTCAACATCAAGGTCTTTCTCTCATCAATGGTATTTTTGCCACCTCTGGAGTAGAGTAGCCTGATGCTTTATGGCAATTTGATTATATTGGACTTCTACAATTCATCTTGACTGGTATATATTGATAAACACATTCTGGAAATATTTGCCTTTCCTTCTATCAGAGCCCTCAGCCAGCACCACTCTCTAAAAAACATAAGCATTTGTTCCCTAGACACACTATCCTATGTAACATTGCATGGGAATAAAGGACCCACTTCACAGGCAAAGGAGGTGTGGCAGTGGGCACATGACCTTGGTCTTATCACATACCATACCACTCAGGAGCTGCTAGCCAGGTTAATATTGAATGGCCTTTTGAAATTGCAGCTGAGGCACAAACTTGGAAATGATATACTGAGAGGATGGGACACATCTTCAATGATGAAGAATATACTCTATATCAAAAACCATTATATACTACTGTGTCCCCAATGGTATAATACATGAAAGCAGGAGCCAAGGGATGAATATAAGCCTGAACCCTCATAAATTCTCATTGCCTTCCTTGGGGAATTTGTTCTTCCTATCTCATTAAATTTAAGCTGTGTACATGGTATACACTATGTAAGTGTTTTCTGTTATTTTTATTTTATGTTAAGAATAAATTAATATTTTGGCCTTGTACAAAATCAATTTCGGATGAGTTGATTTTCACCACAGGCAAGAAAGTGCTCTTATAAATGACCCATGTTATAAGTCTAAAGTATGACAAAAGCTTAAATATGTAATAGTAAAAAACATAACAATAGGTGAATATATATTAATTATGGATATAGTTACTGACAAAGTGTTCACAGTTGCCCATTTTTTACTCTCTGTTTTGTCCTCAACCAACTTCATGCGGTGTCTCTCTAACTCTGAATTTCTAGATTATCTCTTAAAAATCACCCCAAAACTTTTTATGAAGAACGTTTTCCTATTTTGATTTTCTTACAATTCCACTTGGCAAATTTATGCTCTTACTATCTTAAACACATTTTTATTGTGAACTGTAATTTATTACAGTTAGTAAT
The DNA here is from genome assembly GCA_026826555.1 of Tolypeutes matacus. NCBI lineage: Eukaryota > Metazoa > Chordata > Mammalia > Cingulata > Chlamyphoridae > Tolypeutes > Tolypeutes matacus. The sequence goes on from JAKSZT010053767.1 coordinate 15,700,637, forward strand.
GCTCACTCAGCAAGTCATCATGGTAGTGAAGATACAAGTACTTTTGTAGACATAACACTATCATCAGGGATTAAGTACAATAGATGCAGTGGAACAGATTGCATAATTCAAATTGTTATTGTTATCGGCCTCATCAGAAAATGAGCAGACCTAAATATATAACTTGAAAAAGAAGACACATTTTCAATAACCATGGCATGTTAAAAAATAGAATCTTAAGAAAAAACTCATCCTGGATGTAGATAGCCAAATAAACTGCCATAAGAATTATCTTTATCAATGCTAGCTATTGCAGTGAAGGTTTTTGTTGAAAATAGAAAGTATGTGGGAGGTCTTAAAGAAAAATATTTCACTAAACTTTAAGGCTATGTAATTAGAGATTATGAACATTACAGCAATTGCCTAATATGTCAAAGAAGAAGAATAAAAAGAGAAGAGGAGAAAGAGGAAGAAGATGAGGATGAAGAAAGAGGAGGGGAGAGGGGGAAGAGGAAGAGAATAACAAATTTTTCTTTCAAAAAGACAAATGGCAAGGATCAATGGTAATTTAAAGACAAAACTCATTTCTTTCTTAACCTTGACACATACAAAATTTCAGACTTAAAACACATCCATATTTTTAAAGAAAAAAAACATATTCCCAATTCCATTGTGATGTTGATTGGCATGGGGAAGATTGTTGATTCTTAGGAAATGAGAATTTTGAAAATTTAATTGTTGTTCCAATAAGATTTCAATTGTAATAGGACTTCTATCTAAATGACTTTTGTAATGTGATTAGCATTACATATAATACATTACTTCCACAAAATTCATAACCCCAGGCTAATCATAAGAAACCATCAAACACAAACTGAGAGACAGTCTATAAAATACCTGACCAGTACTCTACAAAACATTCAAGATCATTAAAATCAAGGAAGACCAAGAAACTTTCACAGTTTTGGAGGAGACAAAGGAGAGACATGATAACTAATGGCAATATGGTATCCTGGTTTGGATCTTGGAACAGAAAAAAGAACATTAGTAAAAATAAATTGCGAAACTCAAATAATGTCTATAGTTTAGTTAATGGTATGATACTAATGTGAATTTCTTAGTTTTGGAAAAGGGTTACTTAAGAGGTTAATATTAGGAAAAGCTAGGTGAAAGGTATTTAAGAACTCTCTGTACTACCCTTGTAACGTTTCTACAGATCTAAAATTATTCAAAAATAAAAGGTTGTTAAATACAATATAATAATAAACGAGTGGTTTTCTATGTGATGTATTTCTAGATACCATTTGTATTTCAGGGTTAAGTAACACGCATTTGTTTCACACTGCATTTGACTAAATTTATTCACTCTGCTTTCTCCATTAACACCACTATAAGAGCTACAATGATTGAATCAAGAACATAACACACCCAGAGACAGATGCACATGTCATATATACTAGATGTCAAGGGTAAATAACATCCGTGAATAGGAATAGTAGATTTGATTATCTAAAGGGCATCTTGTATTTGTTACAGGGGTGTTCATGGGAATAATGTTATAAACAAAATAAACATTTCTCAAAAGTTTTTAAGTTTTTTAAATTTAAAAAATAATAATTATATTATTAGCCAACATTAATCAATAATATTGCATGCCTGGCATTATTCTTAGCACTTTATATTCACTCACTGATTGATTTTTAAAATATTTAATGAGTTCCTACAATGTGCTTGACACTGTTCTGGACCCTGAAGATGAATAGGTAACAGAAAAGATAGCCTCTGCTAAGGGACTTACATACAAGTAATCAAGACAGGCAGGACATAAATATGCTAACAAATTTATTAATTTCAGGCAATGATAAGTAAATTTGGGAAAAGTAAATCTGGTAGAGGGAGAAAGGTGGTTATTTAAGATAGACAGCTTTTCAAAAGAGGTAAAATGTGAATGAGACACCTGAATGAGTAAGTTAAAAAAAAAAAAAAAAAGTAAGTTATTTTAGGGAAAGATATTCCAAGTAGAGAAATGGACAAGTAACATAAAAATCTGAAGCAGGAGCATGCTTGAAAAGTCAGAAACACAACAGTACCTATCCTATCACAGTGTTTTTTCTATTACTTTCTGTCCAAATCTCCTAAACTTTCAAATTTTTTCTGATTTTCTTTTGGTTTGGCCAATTGACAATTAAGAAAGTTTTTTGAACTATGGCTTTATGATGACAGCTATCGGTATTTCTCTATAGTTCTTTTCCTTTACATATCTGAGACTATATTATTAGGTATATACAGGATTAGAATTGTTATAACTCCCTAAAGAAGTGAAATTTTATTGTTTTGAACTGATCCTCTTTATCCTAGTGACACTTTTTTCTTTAAAGATTAATTTGTCTAATACTAATATAACTACTTCGATTTTCTTCAAATATTTGTCTCAGACATCTATTTATACCCTTCTGGTTTCAAGCTTTCCATATCCGTGTGCATTATCAAATCTGACAATCAGTGTATTTTAACTGTAGAGCAGGGGCTCTTAACTTTTTTTGTTCCATGGACCCCTTTGCCAGTCAGATGAAAACCACAGACCCCATCTCAGAATGCAGCGGCAGATAGTTTTATGACACTCAACATCAGAGGTCAGAGAAAATAAAGATAATAAATTGATTTTTTTCAATTCAAGCTCATGGACCCCCTGAAATCTTTCCATGGACCCCCTGGTTAAGAAACCCTGCTATAGAGTTTGCTTTATTTGCATTGCTATTGTTGACATATCTGGGCTTTTTCTGTCATTTTTAAATTCAATTTGTGAAAATTTATATAAATTTATTTTCCTCATTTCTTGCTTACATTTATAATTTATATTATTTTTCTTTCTTTATTTTTTAAAAGCAGTTCTATTGCTATATATTCACATACAATCTATCCAACATGAACAATCAATGGCTTTTACTATAATCACAGAGTTGTGCAGTCATTACCACAATCAATATTAAAACATTTTCATTACTCCAAAAAGAAAATCCATAGCTGTAGCTGTTGGGCACTTTGATGTAATTATGAATTCCAAAAATAGATATTGGATTATGCTTATAAACTGATCTGTTCATCTGGGCATGATTAAGTTATAATTGGGGCTTTGATTGGGCCATGTCAGTAGGACAATGAGCCCCACCCCTTGGTGGGTGAGGAATTGAAGATAAAAGGCATGGCAAAGGACAGTGTTGGAGCAGGTTTTAAGTTGCAGTTTTGATGTTGGAGTTTTGATGTTGGAGAGAAGGCCCCAGGATAGAGACGAGCCTGAGAGTTCATAGCTGGCCTTGTGGAGAGAAGCAAAGTCTAGGGAGCCTAATAGTCTACAGCTGACCTTGTGGAGGAAACAGGCACTAAGCCCGGAGAGAAACGCAGCCCCGGGAAGAGAGGAACCCAAGAAGCCTGAACCGTGGCAAATGTCGGCAGCTGCCTTGCTCCAACACATGGCAATGGACTTTGGTGAAAGAAGAAACATGCTTTATGGCCTGGTAACTGTGGACTTCTACCCCAAATAAATACCCTTTATAAAGACCAACCAATCTTTGGTATTCTGCATTAGCACCCCTTTGGCTGACTAATACAATACCTTATTAGTAGTCATTTCTCAATCTCTCTCTCCTTCCCCAGCCCTACATAGTCATTAATCTATTTCTGTCTCTACACATTTATTTAGATTTGCATTTTATATAAACAGAATCATACAATATGTAGTACTTTGTGCCTAGTGTCTTTCACTTAGCATAACAATTTTTAACTATATATTTTTTTAAATTAGAAAAGTAAGTTTACAGAAAAATCATGTAAAAATACATTCCCATATACCTCTGTATTGTTGACAATTTTCATTAATGTGGTGCCTTTGTTACAATTGATGAAAGTATTAAAATAGTACTATTAACTATTGTCCCTAAGTTATATTGTGTATTTTTCCCATATACCACTTTATATTAGTGTGTTACATTTGTTATAACTCATGAACATTCTTACATTTGTACTATTAACCACAGTCCATTGTCCACAACAAGGTTCAGTGGGTTATGCAGCCCACCACTTGGGAAATAGGGGAAAGAACAGAACTTGCTAAGAAATGGGAGAAAAAGATGGAAATACACACCGAGATTTGGTGTGGGCCCCTCTAGGCAGACAGAGTGCAATTTTTTAATTAACAAATATAGAAAAGAGAAAAATGAAAACAAATATTTGCTAAGTTAATTTAACATCTTGTCCTATTTATTAAAAAATAACCTGGTTTAGTTTAGTCTCTTATTAATTCCTATAATAATGCTTTCAGTGCACATCTTTGTGTGGAAAGTTTCTGAGGCCAGTTATGGTTAAGAATATTTTAATTATGCTTTCATATTTACTGATGATTTGGCTATATGCAGTGTATTAATTGTGAAGTGATATTTTTAAAATATTACTTCTTTTTTTCTTGTATCTAGTATTGCTGTTGATAATTCTGATGTCAATCTTACTCCCTCCCTTAATACATTACATAATTTATTATTTCTAGAGGTTTTAGAATTTTCTGTTTTGATATATTAATTTAACCATAATTTGTCTAGATTTGCATTTAACCTTTTAGTTACCCTTACTGATGATCTTCATTTCGTTTCTTTAGATTTGGGTTTCCCTTCCCTGTAAAGCTTGGTACCCTATAGACTATAGCATTCATCATTTTTTAGTTCTGGGAAATTTATTTCCAATCTTTCTTCAAACATTTCTTCCTTCACTTTTTTCTCCTACTGTGATTCCTATTATCATAATGGTGACAATCTCACACATCTACATTTCTTCATTTTTACTGTATGTTTTCAATTTCCTTACCTTTCTCTGCTTCTTTCTGACAGAATTCCTCAATTTTATTGTCCAGCTCATCAATTTATTATTCAACTAATTCTGTAGTATTCATTCTAACTGTTGTGTTGTTATTTCAACTCATTTTTTATTTACCTATTTTTACTTTAAATTTATTGTTTTTATTTCATATTATTAATTTTCTTATCTCAGCATATTTGTCATGCATTCTTTAAGTCCTTAGCCATCTGTTTTAATACTTCTAACAACTTAGAGGTGTTAGATTTTGTTGTGATACACTAAAATTTCATATTTCAGTTTCCTACTTGTCACTTGAGGGCCTCTTTCAGTAAACATTTTGGTCCTGGGAGTGTGGAACAGATGAGCTCAATACTATATTTTGAATTGGAAGCTCTCTCACATGTTTTTCACTTGAAGATTTAGTAGCAAGATCAAAATTACAGTCAGAGGTCCTTTTAGCTAACATTATTGACTGGAAATAATAGAAATATTGCCTTAAATGTTAAATGGCTATGGTAAGTTATGCTAATAGAGTATTAAATAGATGTTTAAGAGCCACTATTCTGAAATATCTTAGCAAAGAGTGAAAAAAATTATTTATAAAATTTCAATTAAACTACATTGTTAGGCTTAAGAAGCTAAATTACTAAAGGAAAATGGTAATTGAGTTCAAAATATTAGCTTCACAATTGCTTTACAGTGATTATCCAAAGTCACATGCATATTGCATATTTTACCTTCATATCTTAGAAAATACTATTTAGATTTTAGAATGTTTTTTATGCCTGAAAATGTATGTAGTGGAAGCCAATACATTTGATATATTTATTTCAAAAACATTGATATTTCTAATAATCTTTCTCCACAGCCTATGCAGGCATAATCTGACCACATCATAAACAAAATAATAGTTTGGTAATTTGAAGCATGATTACAATAGATTGTAAAGAGGAATGCTCTTTTTATCATTTTAATAAAATGGTAATTAGAAGCTAAAATGTTTCTAAAGAAATTTAAAAAATCTCCTTGGTAAATATGTAATTAGAATGACATCACATTTCATGTCAGTAAAATAGATGCCTCTGGCATCTGGAGGGAAATTATTTTACAAAGTGGCAAAACGTATGTAAGCATGCAATTAAAAATATATATATATGGGGAGCAGATGTGGCTCAAGTGATTGAGCGCCCACCTCCCACATGGGAGATCCAGGGTTCAGTTCCTGGTACCTCCTGAAAAAACAAAAAAGCAAATAACAAACAAAACAAACAAACAAAAAAACAAATCAGGGTTGAGTGCCGGCTTCCCACATCCAGGGTCCTGGATACCTCAAAAGAAAAAAAAAAAGAAACAAGAAGCCTAAAAAAGTAATAAGTTCAAATCGAAGGAGGAAGTCAGTGGGCACCATAATATATAATGGGTAAGACACAAGAAAATTTTAGTTGTATGTTTAGTAGGCCCATGTCTCTACTCTCAGTAACAGAAAGTCATTTCACCTTGATTTTCCTAGAACAAAACAAGTAACAAAGAAGTCATAGTCCAAATATCGAGCATCTGAAAGTGTGACATCATTTTAAGCAGTTATGTTACATAAGAAAATATAATTCATTTGTCCTTAACACTAGAAACATTTTCCATGAATGGCACAGGGGCCATGAATTGGATCCATGGAGCAGATAATGGGAGCCTGGTGTGATGGCTAGGCTAATGTGTCAACTCACCAGGTAATTGTGTCCAGGTGTTTGGTCAAGCAAGCACTGGGCTAATTGTAATAAAAGGACATTTATGGACTTTAGTCGCCAGTGAGTTTACTGCATAGATAGCTGACTACATCTACATCAATCAGGGAGATTGCCATTAGCAATAAGTGATGCTTTATCCAATCAGTTGCATGCCTTAAAAGGGGAAGTGATTTCAACATTCAGAGAGAATTTCCCAGCTTGTCTTTGACATCCAACGTCTCCCGGAAACTTGTCAAAGTCTTTCATCGAAGGCCCTAGTTTGCAGCCTGCCTGCGGAACCTGGACTTGTTCATCCCCACGGTCACATTTCATATTATTGACAGATATCTCCTGTTGATTCTGTTTCCCGAGAGAACCCTGACTAATACAGCTTGGTACCGGGTGTGGTTCTTGAGGAACGGAGTCTTAAACATGGGATGCCAGATGGTTCTGGGAGTTTTGCAATTGGCTCTTTAATTGGACCCAAGGGTACTAATGACTCCTTTTCCAATAATGACGAGGTCACTAACTGTCCATGGTGTGAGCTGGAAATAGAGATATGCAAAATACCATCACTGGATTACCCTGCTTCCAAGCTTATAAAAAGCAAGGATCTGGGTGAGAGTGTTTTCAACACTTTAACAGAGATTGGTGGAGTCAAATGGTATCATGATGTTGGCTGGCTCCTTCTAGGTACTCTGGATAAGTTACAAAAGAAAGAGATGAGCTAGAGACTTCCAATTTGAAACTTAAATGCTGCATGAATGATGTGAAAATTTCTATGTGTGCTCTGAAAGAAAATATTGTCTCCTGTAGCCACAGAATTGAGATATTTGAGAACCACATTTAGACTGTCATTGTACGAGTAGCAGAGTTACAAAGGAAACTAAAATCTCAACCTCACAGGGTTTCTGCAGTTAAAGTGAAGGCATTGCTTGGAAAGGAGTGGAACCCAGAGAATTGGAATGGAGACATATGGGATGATGATAATATTGGTGGGGACATTGGAACCCTAAATTCTGCTGAGACTTTACCAGATAAACATGCAATGGCCTGCCCTGTGGAGACACCTTGTCAACCTTGTATCACCCAGCCTCCAGCCTGCCCCAGAGAGTCCAGAACTCCTTTCAGCCCTGAGGAGGGTACCACAAAACTGAAGCCTGCACTGCCCAATCTCTGGCCGGCTGCAGGGAGTCTGGACCTCTTCCCAGCCCCGAGGCAGGTTATACTCCAGCATGCACTGCCCAGCCTCCAGTCAGCCCTGAGAAATCCTCTTTCCAATCCCTACCTGAAGAGATTAATCCTGTCTCACCAGAAGAAAATGCTAAGGAATGCCCTGAGGTCACTAGCTTGCAAGACATTTCTAATTCTTCTCCTTACCCACCCCCACCACCCCTCTTGTCTTTGAGACCTATTACTAGACAAAAATCACAACAACCCCCAAAGGTGAAATACAAAGTATGACCCATGAGGAAGTACGCTATACTCTGAAAGAACTGCATGAGTTTTCCAACTTATATAGACCGAAATCAGGGGAATGTGTGTGGGAATGGATACTAAGGATATGGGATAATGGTAGAAGGAACATAAAGTTGGATAAGGCTGAATTTATTGATATGGGCCCACTAAGCAGAAATTCTGGATTCGACACTGTAGCTTGAGGGGTTAGAAAGGGCTCTAAGAGTTTATTTGGATGGCTGACTGAAACATGGACCAAAAGATGGCCTAGCATGTCTGAGATTGAGATGCATGATTTGCCCTGGTATACAGTAGATGAGGGGATCCAAAGGCTTAGAGAGATTGAAATGCTAGAATGGATTTACCATTTGAGACCTGCCCACCCACCCCAGGAATGTCCAGAGGACACACCTTTAACCAGGACAGTGAGGAATAAATTTGTAAGATTAACTCCATCTTCTCTGAAGAGCTCTGTGGTTGCTCTTCTCTGTAGTCCAGTTATTACCATAGGGAGGGTTGTAATGGAATTAGACTCCTTAAACATTATAAGGATGATTGGATCTCAGTGTAGAAGTCAAGCATTGGCAGTTAATTGCCAAAGACAAGGTGGGCGTGGGTACTGAAATGAAAGGCAGATTCAAAGCAGCACTCAAAACAGTCTGAGTTGCATGAAGTTATGGCATTGGCTAATAGATCATGGAGTACCTAGAAGTGAAAGAGGTGGGCAGTCTACTAAATTTCTTCTAGATCTGTGCAAGCAAAAGACTTCTAGGTCCAGTGAACAAAACCCTAACTCAAATTACAGATGCAGAGAATTATGGCCCCTTAATCAATTCCCAGACTTGAGACAGTTTACAGACCCAGAACCCCTTGAATGAGGAGAAGGCCAGGTTCCCTTGGGGAAGGATCCTGTTAAACTGCCAAAAATGTATACTGTTACTCTTCTTCCCACCTTTCCTCAGGGAGACCTATGGCCTTTTACCAGAGTAACTGTGCATTGGAGAAAATGAAAAATATCAGATATTTCAGGGATTATTAGACATTGGCTCAGAAGTGACATTAATTCCAGGAGACCCAAAACATCACTGTGGTCCACCAGTCAGGGTAGTTGTTTATGGAGGTCAGGTGATTGAGGGAGTTTTAGCTCAGGTCCTTCTCACAATGGATCCCCAGACCCATGCTGTGGTTATTTCTTCTGTTCCAGAATGCATAATTGGAATAGACATACTCAGTGACTGGCAGAATCCCCACATTGGATCCTTGACTAGTGGAGTGAGGGCTATTTTGCTTGGAAAGGCCAAGTGGAAGCCAATAGAACTGCCCCTACCAGGGAAAATAGTATTTCAAAGGCAATAACGGGTTCCTGTAGGGTTTTGCAGAGATTAGGGCCACCATCAAGGATTTGAAGGATGCAGGGATGGTGATTCCCACCACATCCCTATTCGACTCTGCTATTTGGCCTGTGCAGAAAACAGGTGGATATTGGAGAATGATGGTAGATTATCATAAAGTTAACCAGGTGGTGACTCCAATTGCAGCTGCTCTTCCAGATGTGGTATCATTGCTTGAGCAAATCAACACATCCCTTCTTACCTGGTATGTAGCTGTTATCTGGCAAATGCTTATTTCTCAATTGCCATTAGTAAGGACCACCAGAAACAGGTTGCTTTCAGCTGGCAAAGCCAGCAGTATACCATCACTCTTCTGATTCAGGGTTATATCAACTCTCTAGCCCTATGTCATAATACTGTCCTTAGGGACCTTGATTATATCTCCCTCCCACAAGACATCATACTCATCCATTATATTGACGATATCATGTTGATGGGACCTACTGAGCAAGAAGTAGCAAAGACTCTAGACTTATCGGTAAGGCATTTGCATGAGAGTGGATGGGAGATAAATCCAACGAAAATACAGGGGCCTTCCACCTCAGTGAAATTTCTAGGTGTCCAGTGGTATGGGGCATTTCAAGATATCTCTTCTATTGTAAACAATAAACTGTTGCATCTGGCCCCTCTTATGACCAAAAAAGAGGCACAATGCTTAGTTGGCCTCTTTGATTTTGGAGACAACACAATCTTCATTTGGGTGTGCTACTCCTGCCCATTTACCAAGTGACCAGAAAAGCTGCTAGTTTTGCTTAGGGACTGGAACAAGAGAGGGCTCTGCGACAGGTCCAGGCTGCTGTACAAGCTGCGCTACCATGTGGACCATATGATCCAGCAGAACCAACGGTGCTGGAAGTTTCAGTGGCAAATAGAGATGCTGGCTAGAGCCTTGGGCAGGACCCTATAGGAGAATCACAATATAGACCCTTAGGGTTTGGGAGCTAAGCCCTACCATCCTCTGCAGGTAACTATTCCCCTTTTGAGAAACAACTTTTGGCCTGCTACTGAGACTTAGTACAGTCTGAATGCTTAACCATGGACCATCAAGTTACCATGAGACCCAGGTTGCCTATCATGAGCTGGGTATTGTCTGTCCCACCAAACCAAAAAGTTGGGCGTACACAGCAGCACTCCATAATAAAGTAGAAGTGGTATATAAGAGATAGCACTCAAGCAGGCCCTGAAGGCACAAATAAGTTACATAAGGAAGTAGCTCAAATGCCCATGGTCACCACCCTTGCCTTGTTACCTTCTCTTTCCCAGCCCACAGCTTTGGCCTCTTGGGGAGTCCCTTACAATCAGTTGACTGAGGATGAGAAAACTACGACCGGGTTTACAGATGGTTCTGCACGATATGCAGGTACCACCTGAAAGTGGACAACTGCAGCACTGTAGCCATTTTCTGGGACATCCTTGAAGGACAGTGGTGAGAGCAAATCCTCCCAGTGGCATAACTTTGAGCAGTGCACTTGGTTGTTTATTTTGCTTGGAAGAAGAAATGGCCAGAGTTGCATTTGTACACTGCTGCACAGGCTGTTGCCAATGGTTTGGCTGGATGGTCAGGGACTTGGAAGGAACATGATTGGAAAATTGTTGACAAGGAGGTCTGGGGAAAAGGTATGTGGATAGACCTTCAGAAAGGTGGGGAAAAAACATGAACATATTTGTGTCCCACATGAATGCTCACCAAAGGGTGACTTCAGCAGAGGAAGATTTTAATAATCAAGTGGTTAAGATGATCCACTCTGTGGCTAATACTCAGCCTCTTTTCTCAGCCACTCCTGTCATTGCCCAATGGGCTCCTGAACAAAGTGGCCATGGAAGTAGGGAAGGAGGTTATGCTTGAGCTCACCAACATGGACTTCCCCTCACCAAGGCTGCCTTGGCTACAGCCACTGCTGAATGCCCAATCTGCTAGCAGTAGAGACCCACACTCAGCCCCTGATATGGCACCATTCCTCGAGGTGACCAGCCTGCTATCTGGTGGCAGGTTGACCACATTGGACCACTTCCACAATGGAAGGGGCAGCAATTTGTTTTAACTATAATAGACACACACTCTAAATATGGGTTTCCATTTCCTGCACACAATGCTTCTTCCCAAACTACCATCTGTGGACTTACCGAATGTCTTATCTACCATCATGGCATTCCACACTGCATTGTTTCTGCTCTAGGAACCCATTTCGTGCAAATGATGTGCAGGAAGGGGCACATTCCCGTGGAATTCACTCATCTTACCATGTTCCCCAACACCCTGAAGCAGCTGCATTAATAGAACGTGAATGGCCTTTTGAAGACTCAATTACGGCACCAACTATGTGGCAATACCTTGCAAGGCTGGGGCAATGTTCTCCAGGAGACTCTGTATGCTCTAAGTCAGTGTCCACTCAATGGTACTGTTTCTCCCATAACTACAATTCATGGATCTCGGAATCAAGGGGTGAAAATGGGAGTGGCACCACTCACTATTACCCCTAGTGACCCACTAGGAAAAATTTTGTTTTCTGTCCTTGCAACCTTAAGCTCTGCTGGTCTACACGTTTTAGTCCCAAGAGGAGGAGTGCTGCCACCAGGGACCACAACAATGATTTCATTGAACTGGAAGTTAAGACTGCCACCTGGGCACTCTGGGCTCCTCTTACCTGTGAATCAACAAGCAAAGAAGGGAATTACTGTACTGGATGAGGTGATTGATCCTTATTGTCAAGGGAAAATAAGACTACATCTACATAATGGGGGTAAAGAAGAGTTTGCCTAGAATCCAGGAGATCCTCTAGGGCATCTCCTAATACTGCCATGCCCTGTGATTAAAGTCAATGGAAAATTTCAACAAACCAATCCAAGCAGGACTAACAATGGCCCAGAATCTTCAGGAATGAATTTTTGGACCACCCTACCAGGCAAAGAACCACGGCCAGCTGAAGTGTTCCCTGAGGGTAATGGGAACATGGAATGGGAACCGGCAGAAGGTAATGACAAATATGAACTTCAACCACATGTTCAGTTACAGAAATGAGGACTGTAATAGTCATGAACCTTTCTTCCTTGTTTCATCATGAGTATGATTGTATATGTACACGAAATGAATTTCTTTGTTTTCTTGCCCAACCTTTTCCCCGATCATATGAAATTTTTTATTAGTTTCATGCCATAATATTTAAGGATGTCAAATTTAAGAGTGAATATTACCCAAGGACTTGCACCCTATTCTGTAGGGAATTAATGCATTTCTGGTTGTTGGCAGGCAAGTTGAACATTGTTAGGCAGAAATATATATGTATGCTTGTCTGTTACTGTTTTTACTTAGAGACAAAGTATGGTTTAAGGTAATGTGTATGGTTGCCGAGTTGACAAGGGGTGAACTATGATGTTTAGGCTAATGTGTCAAATCAGCCAGGTAATTGTGCCCAGGTGTTTGGTCAAGTAAGCACTGAGTTAACTGTAATACAATGACATTTATGGACTTTAGTCATCAGTTAGTTTACTGCATAGATAGCTAATTACATCTACATCAATCAGGGAGATTGCCATCAGCAATGAGTGACGCTTTATCCAATCAGTTGAGCGCCTTAAAAGGGGAAGTGATTTCAACATTCAAAGAGAATTTCCCAGCTCGTCTTTGGACAGCCAACGTCTCCCGGAAACTCATCAAGGACCTTCATTGGATTTTCATCGGAGCCCCTGGTTTGCAGCCTGCCTGTGGAACCTGGACTGGTGAATCCCCACAGTCATGTGAGAGACTGTTATAAAAACTCATATTATTGGCAGATATCTCCTGTTGATTCTGTTTACCTAGAGAACACTGACTAATACACCTGGCATAGTAAATATATGTACATGTAAGTAGCCTTATGACTAAACAAAGATATAGAGGAATATATTGGGAAGTAGAGAAAAGAATAGGAATTACATAGCTGAATATCTAAACTGAATTTTAACAAAAAGAAAGGGAAGTTTACTTAAGGTACGAAGTTTATAAGAACTCAATATATTAATATTAATGTAGCTATTAAAATTGGAAAAAGTAAGAAAACAGAGAGAATTGAGCAATATGAGTTAATCATTCTATAAATAGAACTAATAAATATGATATATAGTTTATAAAACATCAATGATTAGACACAGTAGAGTGATGAAGGTAAGAATCAATAGAATTAATTATGGAAAATGCTTGCAAATATCTCCAGGGTTCACTAGTAAATTGGGGAGAGTAGAGAGGTTTCCTGATTCTTGATATGCCTTTCTGAAATGTTTGATACTTTACTATGTACATATATTAATTTGCCAAAAATTAAAACATCTGACTCCAAGACTACACTCATAGTTTTGTTTCTCATACTTTTTTCTCAATCATAATTTTCTCATGAAAATTATAACATTATAGGGTAGGACCTTTTCTATATAAAATGCCAAAATTTTAAAAAAGCATTGAATTCCCATTATTAATTTTTCAAAGTTGGAGATTATATATATATACATACATATAGAACCCATTTCCTGTTCTTCAACATACCTTATACTCACCTCCCTTACCTCCTTTGTCTTGAACAATTTATAAATTGCTGACTAGATTCTCAATCTTCATCAAAACTAACAGATACTAAAAATAACTTCAGTTCTCAAAACTATTGCTTGGCTAAGAATTTAAGACAAGTCCTGAACACATTAAACTACATATATTCTTTTCTCTGGGTCAGTATTTTACAAAATTCTTCTAAAGAATTCTGTGCAAGTACAGTTTGTAATCACCTATGCAAAATAAGGAGAGGAAATAAGATAATAAGTTCCAAATATATCAAGTATGATAAAATTCAGATAAATTGTACATGCCCAATTTCCTAGGTAACTTTTTGGAAAATAGTCCTGTAGAGAAATCTGTCATAGGCATTCAAATTAATGTGTTAGGTTGTCATGAAACCTATAGAGCCTGAGCTTATTGTTTTGATTCTGTGTCAAAGGAGTTTTAAAACTGACTGAAGTACAATGTGTATATATTATATTTCTTTTTTTAAAAAAAAATATTTATTTTATTTATTTATTCCCCACACACACACTGCTTGTACTTGCTGTATCCATTCACTGTGTGTTTTTCTGTGTCTGCTTGTCTCTCTTTGTTGCACCATCTTGCTGTGTTAGCTCTCTGCACTGCATGGGCCATCAGCTCTCCATGCTGCAGAGGTCATCAGCTCTCTGCACCACGTAGGCTAGCTTGTCTTCACCAGGAGGCCCTGGGAATCAAACCCAGGGCCTCCCACATGGCAGACAGGAGCCCAATCATTTGAGCCACATCTGCTTCCCTATTATCTTTCTTTAAAAGTGTAAGCACATATTTCTCAGATGTTCTAAGTTATTAATGGATGGCAATAATATCTTAATAAGAGAAAAAACATTAAATAACTTTTCACTAAATTAAGGATTTAAGGTTTATAAAGTGCTTCAACCTTTCTGAATACTCCTTTATTCATTTAAAATATTTTAATACAGTTACCTCATTTCTTCATTTTCCTGAAGCACATAAGTAACCTTGTATATTGTACTTCCAGATTTGCATAATCAAAATGAATATCTTTATTTAATTTTGATAAATTCACCACTAGCTTTGCTAATATACATTAAAGTAAAGCAATCAAATAGATGAAAGAGATATGGTAATAACTTATAAGCTATCATCTAAATAAATCTAGTGTAATCAGTAATAACAAAAAGAAAACTTTAATTTTAGTCATTTGGTATACAATAAAGGATTGCATTTTGTTCTAACGTTGGTATTTATAAAAGCATGGTCAACTGTTGTGTAAAAATTGTTGGATATTAGTATTTATGCTATTTATTATTCTTTAATAATGTGAAATTTAAATATAGTACATAATCATTGATAAAACAATGCTATCTCTAGAAAATTCACATTCAGAGAAATGTGAGCTTAAAATTTTAAGAGTGCTAACAGAATTGTGTGAAGATGGCATTGATTAATCAGGCAAGGCTCAACTCTCTCACAAAAACAACAGAGAAGGAGTCAAAAGTTGTCCAAGGGACTTGCTTTGGAGGTCAGCACACCAGAACAGTGCTTCATGAGTCTCAAGAGGGAGACAGAAAGAGACAACAATGAATGTGAGTTATCAAAATACTGTGGTGACCCGTAGGGGCTCCCCTCCCCCACCCCCAAGATATGAAGCTGGGGTAAAACCCCTGTGTGGCAGTTTGAGATTACTTATGAATCCCCAAAAGAAAGGTTATGTTTGTAAACTAATCTATTCCTCTGGTTATGATACCCTTTGATTGTATTACATTCAGCTGAGATGTCTTTGATTAAATTATCTTAAGATTAGTGCTTTGATTTGACTACATCAGTAGGGCATGACTCTGGTTGAGTCCCCACCCTTTTGGTGGGCTGATATAAAAGGACACTCACTCAGAAAGACACATGGAAGAGGAGACAGCTCTGTCATGTTTGATCGTGGGGTCCCGGGGAGAGAGGACCCATTTGCCTGATAGTTTGCAGCTGAAGAGAACAGAGTATTTGAGCTGGTGATAGGTCTGGAAAGAAATGAGCCCTATCCCAGGATAGGAAGCCCTGAGAGATGAACCCTATGCCATCCTATAGCTGAGAATGGAAGAATCTGGGCCAATGAAGCCTTAAGAGGATAATGGAAGGAGAGAACAGGCAGAGATTACCTGCCATCTTTCTTTAATATGTGGCAGCTGACTTTGGTGAGAAAGTACCTCTTATGGTACCTTGAGTTAGACTCGTTAGGCCCTTGTAACTGTAAGTTTAAAAAAAAAATACCCTTTATAAAAGCAAACATATTTCTGGTAATTTGCATCAGCACCCCTTTGGCTGACTAATACACCCTGGTTCACTGCAGCTGACTTAGAAGGGGACAGACATCTTCCTCCTTGTCAGCTGTTACAAGAGAAAAGGGAGAGGAAGTCAGGGGACTTTTCTTCAGTGAATTTGGCCAGTGGAGCTTGCTTGGAATCCTGGCTCTGGCCAGACCCAACAACAGAAAACAGAGATTTTATTTTCTTGGAAAGGTGCACCAACAAGTGCATTCTGCTGACTGGTCTGGAAATTGTGTGGACAAAACTGCTTTTGGGTCTCTCTGATCTCTAAGTCCTGGGAGAAAATCTGGGCCCCATTAATGAGTCCTTGGCATGATTTTGATAACTTAAGGTGGGCATTTAAAAACATTTAGAGTAAGTTGAACCAAATATCAAAGAAAAGCACTGAAAAAAAACCAGGCAAGAGAGAAAAATTGGCCATCAGAGTAAATGCATCAACATATTCAGATGCCTAGATATTAGCAAAAAATTAGAAGCCACACTAGGAAAAAGGAAGAGATGACTCAACTAAGGGAACAAATAAAATATCCTGAAGAGATACAGGATTTAAGACAACTGGTCAATGATAATCTCCTAAATCAATTCAAAGAATTGAAAGAAAATATGTCTAGAGAGATAAATAAAGAAGACAATGGGTGAACATGAAGAACAATTTGAAAGCCTGCAATGAAATGTAACAGACTTCATGAGAATGAAAGACACAATTGATGAGATTAAAAATACATTAGAGGCACATAAGAGCAGATTTGAATTGCTCAAAGACAGAATTACTGATTTTCAAGACAGAACATTTGAACTGGAAAAGAGCTGAGAAAAGAAAGACAAAAGAATGGAAAAAAATGGAATTGAATGACAATGTGAAGTGCATTCTTTATTATTATTGGTGTCCCAGAAAGGGAAGAGAATGGAAAAGGGACAGAAAGAATATTAGAGGAAATAATGACTAAAAACTTCCTAACCCATATGAAATACATACATATCAAAATCTAAGAAAGACAGTGCACCCCGAACAGAATAAATCCAAAAAGACCTATTCTGAGACAACTATTATTCAGAATGACAAATATCAGAGATAAAGAGAAGAATCTGAAAGCAGCAAAGAAAAGCAAAAAATCACATACAAGGGAACCTCAATAAGATTAAGTGCCAACCTCTGGTCAGAAATCATGGAGGAAAGAAGAAAATGGTATGATGTTTTTAAAGTACTGAAAGAGAAAAACTACCAACCAAGAATTTTGTTTCCAGCAAAGCTGTCTTTCAAGAATGAGTGTGAGTTCAAGGTCTTCACAGATAATCAAAAACTGATAGAATATGTTACCAAAAGACCAGAATTATAAGACATATTAAGGGAGTGCTGCATCATGAAAGGTAAAAACAAAGGCAAGAGACTTGGAGAAGAGTTTAGAAATGGAGATTATTTATGCTACCAAACTCAACTATAAAGCCAACATCACCCTAATACCAAAGCCAGATAAAGATATTACAAAAAAAGAAAATTACAGGCCAATATCTCTATGAATATAGATGTAAAAATCATCAACAAAATACTTGCAAATCAAATCCAAAAGCACTTTGAAATAATTATACACCACAATTAAGTGGGTTTTATCCAAATTATCAAAGGGTGGTTCAACATAAGAAAATCAATTAGTGTAAAAAATCATATGCTCCTATAGATTGATGCAGAAAAGGCATTTGATAAAATACAGCACACTTTCTTGATAAAAACACTCCAAAAGATAGGAATAGAAGGAAGTTTTCTTAATATATGAAAAACCTTCAGATAGCATTGTATTCAATGATGAAAGACTGAAAGCTTTCCCACTGTGATCAGGACAAGACAAGGATGCCCACTATCACCATTATTGTTCAATATTGTTCTAGAAGTTCTACCTAGAGCAATTAAGCTAGATAAAGAAATAAAAAGTACCCAAATAGGAAAGGAAGGAGTAAAACATTCACTATTCCCTCATGATCCTATATTTAGAAAACCCTGAAAAATCCACAACGAAGCTACAAAGAGTAATAGACAAATTCAGTAAAATGGCAGGATATGAGATTAATAAGCAAAAATCAAGAGTTATTCTATACTCTACTGAGGTGCAATCTGTGGAGGAAATCAGAAAAAAAAATCCATTTATAATAGCTACTAAAACAATCAAATATTTAAGAATAAACTTAACCAAGGACATAAAGGACCTGTATTCAGAAAACTACAATACATTGCTAAAAAAAATCAAAGAAGGACATTCCTGTTCATTGACTGAAAGACTAAATGTCATTAAGATGTCACTTCTACCAAAACTGATGTACAGATTCAATGCAGTCCCAATAAATATCCCACCAGCCTTTTTTGCAAAAATTGAAAAGTTAATAATCAAATTTATTTGGAAGTGTAAGGGGCTCCAAACAACCAAAAATGTCTTAAACAGGAAGGACAAAGTTGGAGAACTCTCAATTCCAGACTTGAAAGCATATTACTTAGCTACAGTGGCAAAAACAGCAAGGTACTGGCATAAAGAAAGACAGATTGACCAAGGGGATGAAACTGAGAAGTCAGAAATAGACCCTCACATCTGGAGTCAAGTGATTTTTTACTAGGCAGTCAAGCCCACCATCTGGGCCAGAAAAGTCTATTCAACAAATGGTGCTGGGAGAGCTGGATGCCATATACAAAAGAAAAAAAAGGGGACCCTTATCTCACATCTTATACAAAAAAAATTAACTCAAAATGGATCAAAGACCTAAATATAAAAGTGACAACTGTAAAACTCCTAGAAGAAAATGTAGGAAAACATCCCAAGATCTTTTTATATACAGTAGTTTCTTAAACCTTACACCTAAAGCAAGGGCAACAAAAGAAAAAATAAAGGGGACCTCCTCAAAATTAAAGACTTTTGCACCCCAAAGGACTCCAACTCATTGAAGAACATATTTGGCAATCATATATCTGATAAGAGTTTAATATCAATGATATATAGAGAGCACAACTCAACAATAAAAAGACACACCACCCTTTAAAAAATGAGCAAAAGAGTTTAAAAAACAATTGTCCAAAGAAGAAATACAAATGGTGAGAAACACATGAAAAGTGTTCAAAAACACTATTAAGTGTTCAAAATCAAAACTACAATGAGATATCATTAGAATGGCCACTATTAAAAAGCCTACAAAATTGTGCAGCTTGGAGAGGATGCTTATTCACCAATGGTGGGAATATAGAATGGTAGAGGGCTGTTTGGCATTTCCTACAGAAGTTGAATATAGACTTGCTGTGGGACCCAACAATTCCATTGCTAGGTATATACCCATAAGAACTGAGAGCAGTGACACAAATAGACATCTGCACACCAATATTTATTGCAGCATTATTCATGATAGCCAAATGTTGGATACAACCCTGGTGGCCCTCAACTGATGAATGGATAAACTAATTGTTGTGTATACACATGGTGGAATAGGATGCAGTGGTAAAAAGAAATGAAGTCATGAAGCATATGACAACATGGATAAACCTGGAGGACATTTTGTTGAGTGAAGCAAGCCAGACACAAAAGGACAAATACTGTATAATTGTGCTATTATGAACTAAATATATCATGTAGCCTCATGAAATTATAATTAGAATATAGTACTCCAGAAAATAAAATGAGGGTAGTGAATGGAAAGCTGATGGTTTATCTGTGCAGAACTGGTTAAAAGGTTGTTTGTAAATCTTTGGAAATGAATAGAAATGGTGAAAGCATATCATGCTGTTTTTGACTAATTAGCAGAGTAATTATAGAGTATGACAGTGGTTGAAAGGGAAAGCCTAAGGACATTTATATTATGAGAAAGAAAGCTAAAATATGTAACATGGAACTGTATAACATAGTGAAATCTATGTTAATATGAAAATATGGGAGGAGGCCAAGATGGCATTAGTGTAGGAGGGCACACACTGCAAGCTCCCAGAGCAAGGCCGATTGTGCATGGGTTCCTGCCCAGGGGTCTGTGCTGTGCACGCGTGGAGTGAGAAGCTTGGGACATATATCTGCGCGGATCAACGGCGTGGATGGAACGGTAGAGATTCGTGAGTTTTAAGGCTCCCAGTGGTGTTTGGCACAGACAGCTGAGCCCCGCGGTTAGGGAGGAAAAATAAAATAAAATAAAACGGCCATCTGGAGCCATGAGCAGGGTGAAAAAGTTTTATGTTCTGGGGATCTGGCTGCCTGGCACCCCTTGGACCTTGTGTGAACAGAACAAACGACCTAATCAGCACCCGGTGAACCGGAGGGGGGATTTTGGTCAGGGAACGGAGCTGATTTCCCTAGCCACCCAGGGATAAGACCCGGGCTGCTGCGGAGCCAGGAAAGAGGGACACTTTCCAAAAAAGGGAGGGTTCTGTTGGAAGATAGGGAAGGGTATTTTATATTTTTAGACATCGATCTGGCTGCCTGTACCACCCCATAGCTTTGGGGAGCAGATAAGCCAACATGAAGCAGCATTAGGCTGAGAGCAGACGCGAATCTGCACTCAAACTGATTTACTGAGCAGCCCGGTGACGCTGGAGCTTGGCTCCAAAAGGGGCGGAATCCGCCGTCTTTAGCACTCCTCACTGACTAACAACAGAGCTACAGCTAACCTGGGGAGTCTGGAAAGTGGGACATGCTTGATTAATTTCCACGGGCCCAGCTAGGGTCCCTTCCGTAAGGGGGTTGGTCTAGAGGAGGAATTATTTTGGGTCCTGCATTTGGCTAAAAAAATAAAAATTAAAAAAAAAAAGTGAGGTCACCTCAACAAATGAAAAATAAATTCTTTTTAATTTAGTTTAATAGCTAAAAGCTGCTTCAGGACCTGCATATAGAACCCTGTGGGGAAATTGATTGATAAACACAAGTAGGCAGGAAGGATCCATGTGGACCCTGGGGGAATCATTGACCCCTCTTAGCTCTGTTTGACTGCTTGCCTGTGTGGATCTTCCATTTCTCTCTGGTTTTTTTCTGGCCTCTTGCTATTATTTCCTCTTTCCTCCCCCTTTCCTTTTTCCTTGTATTTTTTTTTTAAGGTGCTGCCAGCTTGTCGCTTCTTTGCTGGGCTCCTTCTACAGTAATTCCCCACTCGCTGTATATATTGATTCTGTATTACAAACTATCGCTTATCCTTCCTGCATCTTGCTGCCTTCTGTTTTCTGTTGTGGCTCTTAGAGACAACATTTTTTCATAGGCCCACAACTTAAGGGTGTCAATTTCTATTCCATCTATTTTGTTTTCTTCTTCTTTTTTTATTATTAGTATTAACTTTATCCTTTCAGACCTTTCTTTACTATTCCTCTCCCTCCTCATAATTCTAGACTTCTAAATCACTATATATATATATTCCTCCATTTGTTTTCTCAGTCCATTATAGGAACTCCATATTTTTTCCTAGTACTCTACACTGCCTACACAAGTTAAATATTCATCTCATTAAGTCTCACTTTGCCCCTCTTCTAACTTTTATCAATATTTCTATTATTCTTCTGCCTTCCTTACATCTTTTGATTCCGCTGGCCCTAACCGTTTGCCTTCAAGGGAACATAGAATGAAGCAAGGAAATAAAATAAGAAGAAAAACTGCCAAAGAGAAAACTTAACTCACACGCAGAACCAACAGCTAAATAAAATTCTAGAGCATAGAGAAAAGCTAATCAACTGAACAAACCCATCAAGAAAATATGATGACCAGAGGGCAACAGAAAAATACAAATGACTCTGAGAAACTGGAAAACATGGACCAGCCCAATGCACAAAATAAAAACCAGGAATCAATGCAGAACATCGAACAACTAACAAAGCTATCCAAACAAATATCATGGACCAACTTAAAGAACTGAAGGAAGAGATTAAGGATATAAAGAAGACACTGGGAGAACATACTGAAGAAATAGCTAACACGCCTAAAAAGGTAATGGATATGATGGTGAACAAAGGCACAAGCCAAGAAATGAAAAAGACGCTGGACTCACATGGCAGCAGATTTGAACAGGCAGAGGAAAGAATTAGTGATATGGAAGACAATACAGTTGAAATCAAAGAGATTGTAGAACAAATAGACAAAAAGATAGAAAAAATTCAGCATGGTCTCAGGGAATTAACCGATAATACAATACGCGCAAACATACGCATTATGGGCATCCCAGAAGGAGAAGAGAAGGGAAAGAGAACAGAAGGAGTGTTGAAGGAAATAATGGCTGAAAACTTCCCAACCCTATTGAGAGAGATGGATGTGCAGATCCAGGAAGCACAACGCACCCCAAATAGTATAAATCCCAACAGGCCAACACAAAGACATATACTTGTGAAAATGTCCAATGCTCAAGACAAAGAGAAAATACTCAAGGCAGCAAGAGAAAAGAGAACCATCACATACAAGGGAAGCACAATAAGATTAAGTGCTGATTTCTCAGCTGAAATCATGGAGGCAAGAAGACAGTGGTATGACATAGTCAAAACACTAAAAGAAAAAAGCTTCCAGCCACAAATTCTCTATCCAGCAAAACTGGCATTCAAAAATGATGGAGAGTTCAAAATATTCACAGATAATCAGCAATTAAGAGAGTATGTCAAGAAGAAACCAGCACTTCAAGAAATACTAAAGGAATCTCTACAAGTTGAAAGGAAAAAACAAAGGAGAGAGAGTTGGAGGAGAGTTTAAAAATAACTGAAAAGTCAAAAAGAGAAACAAAACAACATATGACATACATTAACCCAAAGAAAAAAATGGCTGAAATAAGAAATTCGTTACGACTAGTAACACTGAACGTTAATGGATTAAATTCACCAATCAAAAGACACAGATTGGCAGAATGGATAAGAAAATATGATCCATCTATATGCTGTCTACAAGAAACCCACCTTCGACCCAGGGATTCAAGGAGGCTGAAAGTGAATGGCTGGAAAACCATTTTACAAGCTAACAATAGCGAAAAAAGGGCAGGAGTAGCTATTCTAATATCAGACAAAATAGACTTTAAATGCAAAACTATTGTAAGAGACAAAGATGGACACTACATATTAGTAAAAGGAGTAATCTCTCAAGAAGAGAGAACAATCATCAACATTTACGCACCTAAACGAGGTGCCTCAAAATACGTGTGGAAAACTCTGGAAAAACTAAGAGGAGAAATAAATTCCTCTACAATTATAGCAGGGGACTTCAACACACCACTATGATCATTAGACAGAACATCTGGGCAAAGAATCAATAAAGAAACTAAGGCACTCAACAATACATTAGAAGATTTGGACTTAATAGACATATATAGAACACTACACCCAAATACAGCGGAGTTTACATTCTTCTCCAGTGCACATGGAACATACTCCAAAATAGACCACATGCTAGGCCACATAACAACACTCAATGAATTCAGAAAGATTGAGATTATACAAAGTAATTTCTCTGACTACAACGGAATGAAGTTGGAAATCACTAAGGGCCAGAGAAACAGGTTAGGCACAAGGATATGGAAGTTAAACAACACACTCTTAGACAAACAGTGGGTCAAAGAGGAAATTTCAAAAGAAATCAGTAACTACCTTGAAACTAATGAAAACGACTACACAATATATCAAAACCTATGGGATGCAGCGAAAGCAGTCCTGAGAGGGAAGTTCATAGCCATAAATTCATATATAAAAAAAGAAGAAAGAGCTAAAATTGAAGACCTAACTGCACACTTGGAGGAACTGGAAAAACAACAACAAACTAAACCTAAAGGAAGTAGAAAGCAGGAAATAAAAAAGATTAAAGCAGAACTAAATGAAATAGAGAATAAGAAAGCACTGGAAACAATAAACAAAACAAAAAGCTGGTTCTTCGAGAATATCAACAAAATTGACAAACCCTTAGCCAGACTAACAAAGAAAAAGAGAGAACAGATGCAAATACATAAAATAAGGAATGAGCAAGGTGATATCACTACTGACCCCACAGAAATAAAGAGTATCATAAGAGGATACTTTGAAAAATTATATGCCAACAAGAATGACAATTTAGAGGAAATGGACAAGTTTCTAGAAACCCACAAACAGCCGACATTGATGAAAGAAGAAATAGATGAACTCAACAGCCCAATTACAAGTAAAGAGATAGACTCAGTCATCAAAAACCTCCCAACTAAGAAGAGTCCAGGACCAGATGGCTTCACAGCTGAATTCTACCAAACATTCTGGAAAGAGCTAACACCAATTCTACTTAAGCTCTTCCAAAAAATAGAAGTAGAAGGAATACTACCTAACTCATTCTATGATGCCAACATTACCCTAATACCAAAACCAAATAAAGATACCACAAGAAAGGAAAATTACAGACCAATTTCTCTAATGAACCTAGATGCTAAAATCCTTAACAAAATACTTGCTAATCGCATTCAACAACATATCAAAAGGATTATACACCATGACCAAGTGGGTTTCATCCCGGGTATGCAAGGATGGTTCAAAATAAGAAAATCAATCAATGTAATACACCACATAAACAGATTGAAAGAAAAAAAATCACATGATCATCTCTATAGATGCAGAAAAAGCATTCGACAAAATACAGCACTCTTTCCTCATAAAAACACTACAAAAGATAGGAATAGATGGAAACTTTCTGAAAATGATAAAGGTATATATATGAAAAACCCAAAGCTAACATCATTTTCAATGGTGAAATCCTAAAAGTCTTCTCTCTGAGATCGGGAACAAGACAAGGATGCCCACTATCACCACTCCTATTTAACATTGTCTTATAAGTACTTGCACGAGCACTGAGACAAGAAAAGGACATAAAAGGCATCCAGATTGGAAAAGAAGTAAAAATTTCATTATTTGCAGATGACATGATCCTATACATAGAAAGCCCTGAGAAATCTGCAACAAGGCTTCTAGAACTTATAAAGGAGTTCAGTAATGTTGCAGGCTATAAGATCAACGCTCAAAAATCAGTAGCATTTCTGTACACCAATAACGAGCAAACTGAGGAGGAAATCAGGGAAAAAATACCATTTACAATAGTAAATAAAAGAATCAAATACCCAGGAATAAATTTAACTAAAGATGTAAAGGACTTATATACAGAAAACTACACAACACTATTAAAGGAAATCAAAGAAGACTTAAATAAATGGAAATATATTCCCTGTTCATGGATAGGAAGACTAAACATCATCAAGATGTCTATCCTACCCAAACTAATCTACAGATTTAATGCAATCCCAATAAAAGTCAACACGCTATTATTTAAGGAACTGGAAAAACTAACCACAAAATATATTTGGAGAGGCAAGAGGCCCTGAATTGCCAAATATATATTGAAAAAGAAAAATGAAGTTGGAGGTATCACATTACCTGACTTTAAAACATACTACAAAGCTAAAGTGATCAAAACTGCGTGGTATTGGCACAAGGATAGACCTACTGACCAATGGAACCGGATTGAGAGTTCTGATATAGATCCTCGCATATACAGTCATCTGATATTTGATAAGGCCACGAAGCCCACTCAGTTGGGAGAGAATGGCCTCTTTAACAAGTGGTGCTTGGAGAACTGGATATCCATATCCAAAAGAATGAGAGAAGAATACCATCTCACACCTTATACAAAAATCAACTCAAGATGGATCTAAGATCTAAATATAAGAGCCGAAACCATAAAAACCTTGGAAGATAATGTAGGGAAGAATCTACAGGACCTTGTAATAGGAAATGGTTTCATGAACTTCACAGCCAAAGCACGAGCAGCAAGAGAAAAAATTGATAAATGGGATCTCCTCAAAATTAAAAACTTCTGCACCTCAAAGGATGTTATTAAGAAAATAAAAAGGCAGCCTACCCAATGGGAAAAAATATTTGGCAACCATATATCGGATAGGAGCCTAATATCCTGCATATATAAAGAAATCCTACACCTTGAAAATAAAAGGACAAACAACCCATTTAAAAAATGGGCAAGTGACCTGAAAAGACACTTCTCCAAGGAAGAAATACAAATGGCTAAAAAGCACATGAAAAAATGCTCAACATCACTTGCTATCAGGGAAATGCAAATCAAAACTACAATGAGATACCATCTTACACCCATCAGAATGGCAGCTATTAAAAAAACAGGAGACACAATGTTGGGAGGATGTGGAGGAATAGGAACCCTCATCCACTGCTGGTGGGACTGCGGTATGGTTCAGCCACTGTGGAGGACAGTTTGGCAGTTCCTCAGAAAACTAGCAATAGATCTTCCGTATGATCCAGCAATTCCACTGCTGGGTATATACCCAGAAGAACTGAAAACAAAAATTCAAACAGATATATGCACACCACTGTTCATAGCGGCATTGTTCACCATTGCCAAAAGTTGGAATCAGCCCTGGTGCCCATCAACAGACAAATGGATAAGCAAAATGTGGTACATACATACAATGGAATATTATTCAGCTGTAAGAAGGAATAAAGTGCTAACACATGGAATAACGTGGATGAATCTTGAAGACCTTATGTTGAGTGAAGCAAGCCAGGCACTGAAGGATGAACAGTATATGACCTCACTGATCTGAACTGAGGAAAGCGAGCAGTCTCTGAGAACCCTTGTCTGAAAGATAGGTTAACAAAGGAGAGTAAGAGAAGAGCAGGCTTTGAGCCATCACCCATATGGACATAATCTATGGTAAAGGGATAAAGTGTGGTTGCATGTTGGGGGATGGGGCAGATGAATGTTGGTGTTCCTGGGTTTGGAGGTGCAGCTCTGGGGGGTGGGTGGTTTAGGAAGGGCAGGTTCAAATCCCCATGGCATGTAAGTGTGAATCTTGACATTCCATGGGTAGGGAGAGGGTGGTATCATGGGCCCTGGGGGGCTGGGGGGAAGGGAACAGTCAAGATCTAATGGGGTGTTTGGTGGTTATGGGGAAGGTTTTTCATTACCTTACAGTAATGGACACAGGACATGGTAAATATCACCAAAATTATTAAACTGTATCATCTAAATTGTAAACTATACTGTAAATCATTGACAATGTTTAGTTGCTGTATTTTGCTATCTGTATAACAGTTATAACAATGCTAACATTCAAAAAAAAGGGAGGGTCAATATGGGGTGGGGAAGTTGGGGTGGTTTGGTACCTGGGAGTCTCCAGCACTCCGTATGTGACTTTGCTTGACCCAAACCTTCTTTGAAAAATCAAATGAAAAATTGGGAGACAATGGGGATTGAGAAGGGGAAGGTGTCACGGCACACCAGACATCCGATAACACAGTGATAAAAGGAAGGAAAGAAAAAAAGGAGAGAAAGGAAAAAAGAGTGAAAATATATATATATATATATATATATATTTTAAAGGCATTTCCTTTGCCTTTTTACCCATTTTCTGAATGTCCCAATCCGCTAATTATATTTTATATCGTTTTGTTTTTTGTTTGATTATTTTTTTTCCTTTTCTTTTCTTTCTTTTTTTTTTCCCCTGAATTTCCTTATGTTTGTCTCTTACATGTAAGCTTATCATACTTGTTTCTTTTTCCTAGTAAGTGTATTTGATTATTTTATGGACTACATGTTCATGGAGGATTTGGATCACAGAAGGGTTATAATGGGTACTGCAGGGGATTATTGGTGGAGGGTGTCTGGGAGGGGGGTTTTATGGGAATTAGTTCATCTGAATATACATGAAAGATATTCAAAATCGATCAAAAGATCAAAAAATGGGGCATGGTCACGATGGGTGGATAATCACACAATAAATGAGGGAATCTGAATTCCTAGCCTGGAGAGCTCTGCCACAGTCTCCAAGGGAGCAGCAATAGTCCTCTGAGTGCAGGGACAGTGACTGTCAAAAGAGGATGACCCACTGATGTGTTCTTTTTATTGATGACTACCCTTTTGAGTCTTTGCTCTTGTAACTGAGACTTAGCCTGCAGTTGTGGGGTGCCTAAGGGTTGCCACCTGGGAGCCTCCTTTTTGCTCAAATGTGGCCTCTCTCTAAGCCAAACTCAGCATATGATCGCATTACCTTCCCCCCAACGTGGGACATGACTCCCGGGGATGAGCCTTCCTGGAACGAGGGATTAATACCAAGTGCCCACTGGCAACACAACTGGAAAAAGACCTTGAATTAAAGGGGGAAAAGGTAAAGACAAATGAGTTCAAGTGGCTAAGAGACTTCAAAGAGAGTCGGGAGGCCATCCCAGAGGTGACTCTTATGCACACCTCAGTAGGAGCTCATAGAACATCTAACTGCCTATCACTCCACATAGAGGGGCTCCTGGGAGCTCTGGAGACACCCAGGTCCTATATAAGTGGGGTTAGACCCAGAGACTGATGCCTTATCAGTGGGCTCTATTTTGGAATCTGTGCTCCTGAGAGTGACAGAATTGGACTCAAATAAGTCCTCCCTGCACATGGTTCATCAGTCCCTTCTATACAAACCTATATGTGATGCTGAAGTTTTTAGGTATACTTTCAGAGACTGGAGCCACTGGCCTACCTATGTGCCTGGTGTGCATGGAATCTCGGTGGAGCTGCAAGTCCTACCCTACAGCTCAATGGACTCATCCAAGTCACCTGGCGAGGAGACAACGATGGGAAATGGCCATCCCAGGGAATGGAGAGGGCCTGAATCTGCAGGCAGGATCATCCCACCCACCATATCCATGGAATATAAGCCCTCTCTCACTTGGAGGTTGAGTGGACATCACCATCCCAGTCCCCTCAGGATTGGGGGAAGAACTATGGACTAGAATGGACTTGATGGTATTCTGTTGTTCACATATGGTGATTCTAGCAATGGAAGAAATTATAACAATGAGGTGGAGCCAGTGGCCACTAGACACTTTTGGGGCAGGGAGGGGATGAGCAGTTGAAATACAGGGGCTTCTTTGGGATTTGGAGGTTGTCCTGAGTACCTTTGTGACAACGGATGTAGGCCATTTTAAAATAACACATACCACTAAGAATTGTGTGGGAGAGAGTTTTGTCTCAGGGGTGAACTGTGGTCTATGGTTAGTGGCAAAGCCCCAGTATGTGTAAGTCCATTGAGGGTGGTGGGCAACACTTGTGGGAGATGTTTGTGTGGGATGTGGTGGGAGGTGTGGGAGGTGGGCAACATGGGAATCCCAGTGGGTTCCATGTAATATTTTGGGTACCTAAGCACCTCTTAAAATATATTTATATATATATACATAAATAACATTTTTGTAAGCAAATGCACATATATGCATATACATTTATATATCATTTTGCAAATGTTGGTATGTATTGTGAAAATTTTGATTTTTACCCACAATAAAAAAAAATGAAAATATGAATATGGTTAATATTGCACATATAAGTCTATTTTTACAATATATAAATACAAATATACTAGAGAGAAGGAAACAGAATAGGAGCTATATACAGCAGGGGAAGCATAGAGAGATTGAGGGGTGATGAGTTTTTTTGATTGGTTGGTTGTTTTTTGTTTCTTGGTATTATTATTATTACTGGAATAATGAAAATGCTAAAAAATGGAGGGATGATTGCACAACTATGTGATTATTCCAAATACCATTCATTGTACACTTTGCATGTATATATGTTTTATTAATATTTATTTATTAATAAAATAGATTTGTTAAAAAAAGAGTACCTAAAATATGCATAATGTTATTTAATAAAAATATATATTTATTTATCAAATATAAAGCACATGTTAACCATTCAAATCAAGCAAATCTGATATGAATGTTTACAGTGGTTGGTTGAATTTGTGTGGTTCATCAGCTTTTAGAAAGTAGTCATTATTATTCTATTTTAGACATTATTATTCTAGTAATGGAAGAACTTTTATCATTCCTATAAAGGCAGTGGCCACTAGAGGTTCTGAGGGGAAGAAGACGGAAGAATGTGTAACATGGGGGCAGTTTAAGGACACTGGAATTGTCCTCCATGACATTTCAATGATGGATACAGGCCATTATACATTTTATCATAACCTATAAAATTGTGTGGGGCAAAGTGTAAACTATAAAATAAACTATAGTCCATGGTTAGTAGCAATGCTTCAATATGTGTTCATCAATGGTAACAAATGTACCACACTAATGAAGGATGTCATTAATGTAGGAAAGTGAGGGAGGAGGAATGGGGTGGGGTATATGGGAATCCCCTATATTTTTTACATAACATATATATAATCTAAAACTCTTTGAAAAATTTTTTTTTAAAAAGAATAGTACTTTTTCCATACTTTGCCAATTTGTATGGGTAGAATGGAGAGTGGAGGATGCAAAAGGGTTCTGCTTCTCCCAGCTGTGTTAAATAAGTAAGAGTTTTAATTCCTCATAGTTTAACATCACTTTTAAATTTGAGATAACTTTTCTTCCTACTTTTCTGGGTTTTGTGATAGTGATCCATGTAAAAAAGGAAAATAACAAAATAATAAGTGTCAATATGTTATACAAATAAAAATATTTATCCTACTCATCATATTCATGTATAATTTTCCCCTAATATTTGCTTCTGACTCTATGTATGCCTATAATTAAGTGCTCAGTTTTTTGGAAGCCAGGATTATAGAGGCATAAATTACACATAGTAAAATTCTCTCTTTTAAATTTGTTATATTTGTTTTTATTTTTTATTTATAGACTATATATTTTTTGAGGTACTGGTACTGGGGATTGAACCCCTGGACCTCATATGTGGGAAGGTGGCACTCAACCACTGAGCCACATCAACTCCCCTGAGTTGTTTCTTTCATTTGTTTGCTTGTTGTTTGTTTTAGTTGTTGTTTTTAGGAGGCACCAGGAACTAGACCTGGAACCTCCCATGTGAGAAGCAAGCACTCAACTACTTGAGCCACATTCACTATCCTCTATTTGTTTTTAGAAATGTATACTGCCATGTAACCATGTCCACAATCAATATATGAAACATTTTTATGACCCCAACTTCCCCTGCACTCCTTTGAAGTCAATTTTCTCCCTGACCTTCAGTCCCTGGAAAACACCAATCTGATTTTTGTCCTTACAGTTTTCTCTTTTCCAGAATGTATTATGAATGGACTCAGAATGTATGAAATTCATCCATGTTGTTGCATGTATGTGTAGTCTATTACTATTTATTGATTATTAATATTCTATTATATGCACATATCACAATTTGTTCCCAAATTCCTCATTTGGAAAGTGGTCTCTTACCAGTTGTGGTAGCCTAGCTCCACATTTGTCCCACTGATCCCAGATTCCTAGTAGTCAAACTTTTATGTGCTTTTGTCTCGCATTGAACAGGACTGGTCTGTTTAAGCAATAGGATACTGTAAAAATGGTGTGTGGGGGGGTGACATCCAAGTCTAGATCATAAAATACAAAGTGATTTTCACTTTGCACTCGCTTGGTTCACTTACTCTGGGGAAAACCAGTCAACACATAATGAGAACACTCAAGCAGCCTAACAGAAATGACTTTGTAGCAAGGAACTGACTCCTGCCATCAGCTAGCATCAGCTTGACAGTCATGTGAAGCAGTGCTTTAGTTTTCTGGCTTCTAAAGCAAATACCATGCAAAGGGTGGCCTTAAACAAGAGGAATTTCATGGCTCACAGTGTTGAGGCTAGGAGAAGTTCAAAATCAAAGAACCATAAGGTGATGCTTTCTCCCAGAAGACTGTGGTGTTCTGGGGCTGGCTGCCTATCAACTTTGTTCATTGGCTTTTCTATCACATGGAAATGTCTTCTGGATTTTCCCTTCTCTTCTGGGTTCCATGGACTTTCAGCTTCTGGCTGCTTCCTCCATGGCTTTTTCTGCCTCTGTGGCCTTCCCTATAAGGCATTCAGTAACTAAAGAAACTCACCAAATCGTCCTGTTTACAGTGGGTCCACACCCACAGGATCAATAAAAATCTTAATAATATTGATTCTTGTAATCCATGGACACAGTAGCTCTCCATTTTTTAATTCTTTTAAAATATATCTTAACAATATTTTATAGCTGTTGATATACAAAGCTGGTGTGTTTTTATTATAAATTTTTATATTTTTGATGCTATTATAAAGGTTTTTTCCAATTTCCACTTTTGTGTTGTTTAAAATATAATTTTTATTGATATTATATTGTGAGATGTGCTAAACTCTCTTATTTCTAGTAGCTTTTTTCCTTGCCTTATTACAATTCCTAAATTCACTAGTGCCATTAAATTTTGAATGTGGTTATCATTAACAAGTAAACAATATTTGGAAACTATTAAATATGATACTGACTGTAGGTTTTTCATAGATATCCTTTATAAGACTGAAGAAATTCCATTTGCTTCCTATTGTGCTAAAGAATTTTATCATGAATGGATGTTGGGTTTTTTTCAAACATTTTTCCTACATCTATGGAGGTGGACATAGTTTTGTTTTTCTCTTTTAGTATGTTAATATGCTGAAATAGTGATAGGTTTTTTAATGAAAATCAAGTTTGCATTCTAGAGTCTACTAGGTCAGTAATTATTATCCTTTCTATGTTTTGCTGGATTTTATTGGGTAAAATTATGTTAAAAATTCTTGCGTCTAATTTCTTAAAGATTTTGGTTTCCTTTTCCCGTAATTTCTTTTTTGCTTTGATTTCAGGATAATAATAGTCCCTTTGAATAAGTTAGAAAATATTCCCTAGTCTTCTGTTTTCTGGAAGAGTTAGTGTAGAATTGTATTTCTTTTCTTAAATACTTGACAGAATTTCCCAATGAAGACAATTGTCTTGAAATTTCTCTTTGGGAAGAATTTAACCAAAAAAAATCTCTTTCTTTCATAAATTGAAAGAATTTCAAGTTATCTATTTCTTCTTGATAAAATGTTGACCCTTAGTGTCATTGAAAGAATTCTTCCCTTCCATCTATGGCAAGGATTTGCATACTATACCCCACAGACCAAATCCAGCTGATCTCTTCTTTTAGTAAACACAATTTTATTAGAACACAGCCTTACTAATTTTTAAATGGATTTTCTTTTGCTACAACAGCAGATTTCAATAACCTAAAATAAGCAAAACTTAAAGTATATATTGTATGGTACTTTCAAAAAATGTTTGCAGATCCCTGAACTATGTTGCTAAATCTATGAGCATGGAATTGTTCATATTAATCTTTTACTATTGTTTTAATGTCAGTAAGTTCTGGAGTGATGTACCCTATCTCATTCTTAATAGTGGAATCTTTGTCAATATTATTTAACAATATTTATGTTCTTTTGAAAGAACCAGTTTTTTAATTATTTGGTTTTTTATTGTTTTGTTTTCTTTTATTTCATAAATATCTTAATATACATATACATACATATCCTCAAATACTTACATCAAAAAACAGAAGAATGAAGAGGATCAAGATGACAAATTGAAATGCTTCAGTGCTCTGAGTCTCTCTACAAAAGTTTTGAACAATCATCAAGAATGGGTAGAAATATCTTTCTCAAAGATCCAGAAAACAATTAAAGGATTGCCCTGTGGTAAGCTCTTGTAGCACAGGTGCCACAAGAGCTTAATACAGGTGCCATATATTATGTGTTCTATACAGGTGCCATGTATAGAACACATGGACAGTTCTATAATAAACCTATTGGAATATTCCAGGTCAAACCTCCCCACTTCTTTCCCAAAATTTCACCTCCCAATCCCATAAAATCTCCTTTAACTCTCAGGTCAGGAAGACAGATTTGAGCCTTGATTTCTGTCTCCATGAGGGTTGACCTTTTGACATTGCATTAAAGCTTTCTTTTCCCAAAATTCCAATGCCATAATATTGACCTCTGTGTGTGTTGTCAGCAAGTCCTTGCCTGGTAACAATTATCTCTAAACTTATATGGCTAAGCTCTGAAGGAGTACACTCCCATAGTTCAATCTGCAAAAAATACTGGGTAAGGTATTTTTTTTCTTTCCTTCTTTTTTTTTTTTAATTTTTTTTTTTTTTTTTGGTTAGACATTGGCACTCAAGGAATGCTCTGTCATAACACTAGCTCGATATAAGCTTAAGGAACAGATACTTCACAGTCTAAATTCCAGCACTAATACACTAAAATATCAAAATGGCCAAGTTTCAACAAAAGATTACAGATGATACAAAAAGTAGAAAGTGATGGTCCAGGCAAAGGAGAAGATTAAAGCATAAGAAACCATCAGTGAAGAGAATCAGACCTGGGACATTACGGAAAAAGACATTTAAAAATGGTCTTAAATATGCTTAAAGAGCTAGAGAAAAATATGGACAAATAATTGAGGGAAGTCAGGAAATTGATAGATGAACAGAGAGAGATCATCAATAGAGAGATGGAAATTATTAAAAGGAAGCAAACAGAACTGACAACCACAGTAACAGAAATTTAAAATTCCCTAGAGATGTTCAACAACAAATTGGAACCAGCAGAAGAAGGAATCAGTGAACTTCAAGATAAGACAATTGAAATGATGCCATTTGAGGAACAGAAAGAATGAGAAAAGAGAACAAAGTCTGAGGAATCTGTGGACTACCATCAAGAATACCAATATATGCATTATGGGAATCCCAGAAGGAGAAGAAATAGAGAAAGTGGTAGAAAGAATATTCAAAAAAATAATGGCTGGAAACTTCCCAAATGTATTGAAAGACATGAATGTACATATTCATCCAAGATGCTCAACAAACTCCAAACAGTATTAACATGTATTGACCCTTGTTAATATCAAACTGTTGAATGCCAAAGATAGAACATTCTGAAATTCTCTCTCTTTGTAAGACAGAAGCAACAAGAGAGAAGCAATGTGTTACATACAAGGGACTCTCAATTTCTTATTAGAAACCATGGAGACAAGAAGGCAATGGGAAAACATATTTAAAGTGTGGAGAGAAAAAAAATTGCCATCCATGAATTTCTGTATCCAGTGAAACACTTTCAAAAATCAGGGAGGGATTAAGACATGCCCAGATAAACAAAAGCTGAAGGAATTCATCACTAGTAGACTGGCTCTGCAAGAACTACTAAAGGCATTTCTGCAAGTTGAAAGGAAAGGACACTAGATGACTGACTAAAGCCACAAGAAGAAATAAAATCTCTGATAATGTATTAGTTAGCCAAAGGGTTGCTGATGCAAAGTACCAGAAATCTGTTGGCTTTTATAAAGGGTATTTATTTGGGGTGGAAGCTTATAGTCACAAGGCCCAAAAGAGTCCAGCTCAAGGTGCCATAAGTGGTACTTCCTTACCCAAAGTCTGTTGCCAGGTGTTGAGGCAAGATGGCGGGTGATGTCTACTAGAGTTCAACCTTCCTCTTTCCTCTCAAGGCTCCATGGTCCCAGTTTCTTACAATCTCAGCTCTAGGATGGCATAGGGCCTGTCTATCTTCCTCTGGGGCTCATTTCTTTCCAGGCTTAGCTGCTCTGTTCTCTTCACAAGGTCAGCTATAAACTATCAGGCTCATCTCTCTTCCTGGGGCTGCAGGATCCTCTGTGTACCTTCTCTGTGTGTCTACTTCTGTTTGAGAGTCTGTTTAATCAGCCTCCCATGGAGGCTGGGACTCAATGCTGAGTCGCACTCTAATGATGTAGTTGAATCAAAGCCCTAATCTTGATTTAATAAAGTAAAAGCGAAACCTCTGAATTTAATACAATCAAAGGAATATTATCCCCAGAAAAGAAGAGACCAGTTTACAAACATAATCAATATCTCTTTTTAGAATTCATAAATAATATCAAATTGCAACATATAATGACATGAGTAAATAGAAGTACCAGTACTATTGTATTTTTCATTTGTAACTCCAATTTTTACTTCTTACAGGATCTAAAAGGCATATGCATAAAATCTAAGGATAATTCAATGGTTTGAGACACATAATGTATAAATATGTAATTTGTGACAAGAACTACATAAATGTGAGAAGATGAAGGGGTATAGGAACATAGTTTATGTATGCTTTTGAAGTTGTTAAGTTGGTATGAAAGCATGTACAACTTTTAGAGATTTAGGATGCAAATATAAGCCCCATAATAACCACACAGAAAATATCAGACAACATGTAATCTCTAGAAGCAGACCTGGAGCACAGGTTACCAGGGGTGCAGGCCATGGGCAGTGAGGACTTCATGCA
The DNA here is from genome assembly GCA_026826555.1 of Tolypeutes matacus. Lineage (NCBI taxonomy): Eukaryota > Metazoa > Chordata > Mammalia > Cingulata > Chlamyphoridae > Tolypeutes > Tolypeutes matacus. The sequence goes on from JAKSZT010053767.1 coordinate 15,736,937, forward strand.
AAATAGGTGTATGGTTTCTGTTTGGGGTGAAGGGGAAATTCTAATAATGGTTGGTGGTGAAAGTACTGCAACATTTGTGAACATGATTAATCCTACTGTAAGTTACGTTTTGCCTTGGAGGGGTTGGGATAGGAAGATTTATGTTGTATATATGGTTCCACAATATTTAAAAAAAAGAAAGATAAGCAAGGAGATAGTAACAATTAAATGCAATATATGATACTAGTTGTAATCTAAGCCTAGAGGAGAAAAGGATCAAAAGTATATTATTGGGACATAAGGAAAAATTGTTATATACAATGTAAGCTTCTTCTCAATGTTAAATTAGCTGAATTTCATAAATGCACCTAGATAATTACATAAGTGAATACACTTATTAGGAAATGTACAAGAAGTATAACTTTTTTCAAGGAATATGATGTGTACAAGTTGCTCTAAAATGTTCAGAAAATAGAAATAGTTAGATAGATCAATCAATAGGTAGATAAAAGGAAGGAAAGAAGGGAGGGAGGAAGGGAGGGAGGGAAAAATTATACAGCAAATATGACAAAATGTTAAAAATTCGGTGGATCTTTTGGTATCTGGTGATGTGGGGATTGTTGGAGTTCTCTGTATGGAGTTTGTATTATTTATTTCAAAATAAGAAGTGAAAAAATAAAAGAATGAAAATGAATGAATTCTCCTTTCACAAACCTAGATAAAAGAGTAATTAAAAATAAAAAACCAAAATAATAGCAAAAGGTCTGACATGCATATCATTGGAATTGCTGAAGGAGAAGAGAGAGGCCAGAGCTGAGAAAGTATCTGAAGAAATTATGGCTGAAAAATCCCCAAGTTTGGCAAAAGAAAAAAAAATCTACTGCTTCAATAAGCTTGGCAAATTGTAAGCATAATAAACCCAAAGAAATCTACACCTAGACATTTCATAAATTGCTGAAAATTAAAGACCAAGAAAAAAATCCTCAAGGAAGTCAGAGAAAAATGATGCATTTTCTGTAATGGAACAACAACTGAAATGACCCCGTATTTTCTCTGCATTAGCCATAGAGTCCAGAAGAAAGTAGCACTGCATTTTTAGACCATAAAGGAAATGGTTTAAACCCAGAATTCTTGATCAAGTAAAAATATCCTTTCAGGAAGGAAGGTAAAGTAAAGATATTCTCAGATGAAGGGAAACTAAGGAAATTTGTTGGCAAGAGATATGCCAACATATAAAAAAATTGCCAAAAGAAGTTTTCCAGATAGAAGTAAAATGATATGAGAAGGAAACTTGAAATACCAGGAATGAAAATAGAGCAAAATAAATGATAAATATATAGAAGAATGTATAGACTAATTCTCTACTTTCTTGAGTTCTTTTAAATAAAGTTGAGAATTAAATGAAAAAGTATAACACCTACTGATCGGTTTTTTAATGAATATAGATGTAATATATAAGAAAACTACAACAAAAAGGGGGGGTAAAGCAACCTATATGGTGTTGAGACTTCTGCATTCCACTGGAAGTAATAAAATACTGTAGAATATTAAAGTTAAGTATGTGTATTATATCCCTTAGAAAACACACTAATAAAATTTAAACCGATATAGTAAAAAAAATCACCATAAATAAATTAAAATATAAATTTTTAAAATGTAAATAACACAAAGGAAGACAGGAAAGAGAAACAGAGAAAAACAGAGGGGACAAACAAAACATAATAAAATGGTAGAACTAATTCTGACAGCAATGGACTGAATTGTGTCTCTACAAAAGTTAGATTGAAGTCTTAATACCCAGTACCTCAGAAGATGACTTTATTTGGAAATAAGGTCATTAAGGATGAATTATGCAAATTAAAATGAGTTTATACTATAATATGGTGGGCCCTTAATCCATTATGACTGGTGTCCTTATAAGATACACACAGACAGACAGAGGGGAGCGTGCTGTGTGATGACTGAGGCAAAGATTGAAGCCCAAGGATTGCAAACCACTAGAAGCTGAGAAGAAGCAACAAAGGATTCTCTCTGACATATTTTGGACTTCTAGCCTCCAGAGCTGTGAGACAATAAATTTCTGTTTTTAAGCCCTAGGAACCTAAGGCAATGACTACAACAATAATTACATTAAAAGAAAATTAGTTTAGGGACTTCCAGGAAGATGGCATTGGAGTAAGTGGGGATCAACTCTTTCACTGAAACAGTGGAGGAAGAAAAATGTCCGAGGGAGCTGCACATCCGCCAGGAGGGAGAGGAACAAAGAGAAAAAGAAGAAGCCAAAATAAAAACCATGAGTTATTCTCCCCCATGACTGGGAATGGCACCCATCTTCAACCCTCAAGGAAAACAGTCTGGATAAAACCCATGGCTTACTGCAGCCGACTGAGAAGGGAACAGATATCTTCCTCCCTGGGAAAAAGGAGTGTGTGGCAGAGGGTGGAGATGAATTTATCTTCAGTGAATTTGGCCAGCAGAGCCCACTTTGATTCTGGACTCTGGCCAGACCAGAGTCACGAGCAAGTATAGGTTGAAACAGACACCTTGATGGAAAGATTCGTTGATGAGTGTCATCCGCTGGGTGGCCAGGAAGCTCTAAGGAGAAAAACCACTTTTAGGAGTCTGTTGTCCCAAACTCATGGGGGTGCATCTCTGTCCCATTAGTGAGCCTATGGCCCTATTTTGATAACTCAAGTTGTGCAATTCTGAAGACTTAGAATGAGTTGAACATAAAAATCAAAGAAGAACAATGAAACAGAACCACTGAGCAAGATAGAAAAATTGACAGAGTAAATTCACCAACATTTTCAGATGCCTAGACATCAGTGAAAAATTACAAGCCAGACAAAGATGACCCAGACAAAGAAACAAACCAAAAATCTTGATGAGACACAGCTTTAAGACAACTAATCAATGATAATCACTCAAATCTCCTAAATCAATTTAAAAAGTTGAAGGAAATTATGACTAAAGAAATAAGGATATTAGGAAGACAGTGGAGAAGCATAAAGAACAATTTGAAAACTTGCAAAGAAAAGTAACAGAGCTTATGAGAATAAAAAACACTATGAATGAGATGAAAAATATATTAGACATATAACAGCAGATTTGAATTGATGGAGTACAGAAGTAGAGACTTGGAGGACCAAGCATCTGAACTTGAAAAAAACAAGAGAACAGAAAGAAAAAAGAATGGAAAAAAATGGAACAGTGTTTCAGAGAACTGAATGACAATGCAAAATGTACAACCATACATGTTATCAGTGTCCAGAGGGAAAAAGGAACTAAGAAGGGACAGAAAGAGTATTTGAGGAAATAATGGCCAAAAACTTCCCAACCCTTATTAAAGATATAAACAATAATATTCAAGAAGCTCATGCACTCCAAACAGAATAAATCTGAATAGACCTACTACAAGACACCTACTATTCAGAATGACAAATTCCAGAGATAGAGGATTATGAAAGCAGCAAGAGAAAAAAAAATGCATCACTTACAAGACAACCTCAATAAAACTAAGTGTAGATATCTCATCAGAAACCAAGGAGACATGAATAAAGTGGTATAATATGTTTAAATAAAGAAAAACTGCCATCCAAGAATACTTTATCTGGAAAACTGCCTTTAAAAAATGAGGGAGCCCCTGGGATTATTACCAAGCACCACCTAGTGATGCATTTGGAAACAGACCTTGAACAATAGAGGGGACTATTAAATACAAAAAAAAAAAGAGTTATTATGGCTAAGAGATTTCAAAGTGACTCGGGAAGTCATTACAGAGGTTACACTTATGCACATCTCAGTAGGATCTCATTAACTGCCACAGTAACAGTGCTTCAAAAAAATGGAGCTCCTGAGGGCTCTAGAGACATCTAGACAGAATAGGCAGGGCAGACAACCCTAGGAATTTGGCACTAGATCAGTGGGCCTTACTTTAGAATATATGCACCCCAATGTAACAGAGTTAGATACATTTATAATTTTTCTACACACGGCTCTTCTACCCCTTTTATTTGAACCTATAATTAGCACTATACTTGTTAAATATATGTCCCAGAAACTTAAATCTTTGGGCTGTTCATAAGTAAGCCAGTTGAGCCCTGAATCTTAGCAGAGTTGCAAAACCTACTCTCCAGTTTATTGGCCTCACCCAGGACAACTAATAAAAGAATGATGATGGCCAATGACCATTTCAAAAAATAGAGAGTATCTACAACTGCAAGCAAGACAGTTTCATCCATCTGCCCCATGGGATCTAAGCCCCTCTCCATCAGAAGTAGAGTGGGCATCACCATCCCAAAATCCTCAAGATTGAGGAATGAACAAACATAAGGGGGTAATGCAACTATGAACTAAAGTAGACATTATTATTCTCTTATTATTATTATTATAAAAATGGAAGAATTTTTATCATTGATATAAAGGTAGTAGCAACCAGAGGTTCTGAAGGGAGAGAGAGGGAAGAATAAATGTAACATGGGGGCATTTTCAGGATATTGGAATTGTCCTGCATGACATTGCAATGATGGATGCAGGACATTATACATTTTGTCAAAACCTATAAAATTTTGGGGTGTAAAGTGTAAACTATAATGTAAACTATAGACCATGGTTAGTAGCAATGCTTCAATATATGTTCATCAATGGTAACAAAAGTACCACACTAATGAAAGATATTGTTAATGGGGGAAAGTGTAGGAGGAGAAGGGGGGAGATATATGGGAATCCCTTATATTTTTTATGTAATATTTATGTAATCTAAAGCTTCTTTAAAAATAAAATTTTATGAAAAGGAGAGAAAGTTTAAAATCTTTGAGACAAACAAAAACTGAGAGTATGTTACCAAAAGGCCAGATTTACAGGAGATTCTAAAGTGAGTGTTACAGACTGAAAGGAAAAAATAAGGGCAATTGACTTGGAGAAGAATGTAGAAATGAATATATCGGGACAGAGGATAAATAAGGAAACAGAGTGCTAGGATAATATGATAAATGAACTAGTCTAACGGACATTAAAAGAGCATTACATCACAAAATGGCAGGATATACATTTTTTTCAAGTGCTCATGGAACCTTCACCAGGATAGAGCATATGTGGGTCACAAGACAGGTCTCAATAAATTTTAAAAGATTGAAATTATACAAAACATTTTCTCTGATTATAATGGAATGAAGCTGGAAATCAATAATGGATGGAAAAAGGAAAAGTTCATAAATATATGGAGATTAAACAACACACTCCTGAACAATCAGTAGGTCAAAGAAAAAATTTCAAGACAAATAAGTAAATATTTTGAGACAAATAAATATGTGAACACAGCATATCAAAACCTATGGGATAAGGCAATGGTAGTGCTGAGAGTAAAATTTATAACCTTTGATGTTTACATTAAAAAAAGAAGAAAGAGCTAAAATTGAAGATCTAATTGCACATCTGGTGTAACTAGAAAAAGAACAGAAAACTAATCCCAAACCAAGGTGAAGGAAAGAACTAATAAAGATCAGAGTAGAAATAAATGAAATTGAGACCAAAAAAAAAAAAAAAAAAAACAGTAGAGAGAATCAACAAAACCAAATTTGGTTCTTTGAGAAGATCAACAAAATTGACAAACCCTTAGCTAGAATGACAAAGAAAAAAGAGAGAAGATGTGAATAAATAAAATCTGAAATGGGGGGGGAATTATATGCAGAAATAAGAGAGCTCATAAGAGAATACTATTGTACACTAACAAACTAGACAATATAGACAAAATGGAAAAATTCCTAGAGACCCAAGAACAACATACATTGACCTTAGAAGAAATAGAATACCTCAACAAACCTATCATGAGTTAAGAGATTGAAAGCGTCAACAACAACAAAAAAAATCTTCCCAAAAATGAAAAGCCCAGGAACAGATGGCTTCACAGCTGAATTCTACCAATCATTCAAAGACAATCTAATACCAATCTTACTCAAGTCCTTCCAAAAAAATTGAACAGAAAAGAACACTACAAAACTTAACTATGAAGTGAACATCTCCCTAATAACAAAACATATAAAGATATTACAAAAAAAAAGAGAAAATTACAGACTAATTTCTCTAATGAATATAGATGCAAAAATCCTCAACAAAATATTTACAAACCAAATCCAAAAGCATATTAAAAGGATTAAACAGTATGACCAAGTGGGTTTAATTTAACCAGGAATTTAAAGGATCTCTTTTCAGAAAAGTACAAAACACTGCTAATAGAAATCAAAGAAGACCTAAAGAAATGGAAGGACATACCATGTTCATGGATTGGAAAACTAAACATTATGAAGATGTCAAGTCTACCCAAATTGATTTACAGATTCAACACAGTCCAAATCAAAATTCCAACAGCCTACTTTACAGACATAGAAAAGTAAATTACCAAAATTATTTGGAAGGAAAATGGGTCCCTAATAGCCAAAAACATCCTTAAAAAGAACAAATTTGGAGGACCCATGCTTCCTGATCCTGAAGTGTATTGTAAAGCTACAGTGGTCAAAACAGCATGGTATTGCCATAAAAATAGACACATTGATCAATGGAATCAAATTGAGAGTATACAAATACATCCTCACCTCTATAGTCAAGTGATTTTTGATAAGCCCACCAAGTTCACTTTTCTGGGACAGAACAGTCTTTTCAACAAATGGTGCTGAGAGAACTGGATATCCATAACCAAAAGAAAGAAAGAAGAACTCTATCTCACTCTCTACACAAGAATCAACTCAATACATCAAAGACCATGTATTAGTCAACCAAAGAGGTGCTGATATAAAGTACCAGAAATCTGTTGGCTTTTATAAAGAGGTAGAATCTTACAGTCACAAGTTCATAAAGAATAATTTATTTCCCTCATCAAAGTCTGTTGCCACATGTTGGAGCAAGATGGATACCAGTCTCTGTGAAGGTTCAGCCTTCCTCTTCCTCTTAAGGCTCTATGATCCCAGCTTCTTCTGATTTCAGCTGTAGGCTGGCATAAGTCTCATCTTTCTTCCCAGGGCTCATCTCTTTCCAGGCTCAGCTGCTCTGCTCTCTCCACAAGGCTAGCTGTAAACTATCAGGTGAATGGCTTGGCTCTCTTTCTGGGGCTCCAGCAACAAAACCAAGCTCTTGGGGAAATGGATGTGGCTCAAGCAATTGTCCCATCTACCATATAGGAGGTCCAGGATTCGATTCCCAGGACCTCCTGGTGAAAGGCAAGCTGGTCTGCACAGCAAGCTGGCCCGAGCAGAAAGGTGGCCCATGCGGAGTGCTGGCCTATGCAAGAGTGCTGGTCCATGCAGGAATGCTGGCCCACATGGAGAGCTGGTGCAGCAAGGTAATGCAACAAAAAAAGACACAGAGGAGAAACAATAAGAGATGCAGCAGACCAGGGAGCTGAAGTGGTACAAAAGATTGAGCACCTCTCTCCCACTCTAGAAGGTCCCAGGATCGGTTCCTGGTGTCGCCTAAAGAGAAAACAAGCAGACACAGAAGAACACACAGAGAGCAGACAGTGAGAGCAAAACAACAAAGGGTGGGGGGGTGGAATAAATAACTTTAAAAAAACAAAAACTAAGGTCTCTCCTCTGCTGTGTCATTTACTGTATGAGTCTCTGCCCACCAAGTGGGGGAGACTCATTTCCTAGTGATGTGACCAAATTAAAGCCCTAATCTTAATTTAGTCAAGTAAAAGTGAAACCTCTAAATTTAATACCATCAAAGGGTATCACACCCAGAGGAATAGACCAGTTTACAAACATAATCAATATTTCTTTTTGGAATTCATCAGAAATAGCAAACTGCCACAGACATAAACATAAAGGCTAGGAACTATTAATCTCCTAGAAGATAATGTAGGGAAACATCTGCAAGAGCTTATAGTACAGGGATAATCCTTAAACCATACACTAAAATCATGAGCAACAAAAGAAAAAAAAATAGATAAATAAGACATCCTCAAAATTAAATTCTGGCATCCCAAAGACATTGTGACAATGGTAAAAAAGCAGCCTACACAATGGAAGAAAATATATGGAAATCACACATCCAACAAAGGTTTAATATCCATGATATTTAAAGAGATCCTACAATTTAGCAATAAAAAGAAAAATGACCTTATTAGAAAATGAGCAAAAGACCTGAATAGATATTTTTCTAAAGAAGTACAAATGGCAAAAGAACATAAAAAAATGTTCAACATCATTGGATATTAGGGAAATGCAAATCAAAGCTACAATGAGATAGCATTTCACACCTACTAGAATGGCCATTATTAAAAAAACAGAAAACTACAAGAGTTGGAGAGGATGTGGAGAGATAAGAAAACTTATTCACTCTTGGTGTGAATGTAGAATGGTACAGCCACGCTGGAGGACTGTTGAGCAGTTCCTAAAGAAGTTAGAAATAGATCTGCCATGTGACCTGGCATATACTCAGAAGATCTGAGAACAAGTACATGAACATGCCAATGTTCATAGCAGCATTATTCACAATTGCCAAAAGATGGAAACAACTGAGGTGTCCATAAACTGATGAATGGATAAAAAACTGTGGTATATACACATGAAGGAATATTATTCAGCTGTAAGAAGAAATGAAATTGTGAAGTATATGACAACATGGATGAACCTGGAGGATATTATGTTGAGTGAAACAAGCCAGGCACAAAAGGACAAATATTGTATGATTTCACTATTATGAACCAAGTATAATGAGCAAACTTACAGAGTTAATAGCTAGAATGTAAGTCAACAGAGAACAGAATGTGGTGAGAGAATGAAAAGCTGAGGTTTAATCTATGCAGAATTGGTAAGTTGTTTGTAAATAAATAGAAATAGTGAAAACGCACTATAGGATCTGTAATTAGTAGTGCTAAAATATGGGTATGATAGTGGTTTGTTTTTTGTTGGTTTTTTCTCTTTATTGGGGGGAGATAGTAAAAATGCTCTACTATTGTTAAAAGTGATAAATGCACAAATCTTTGAGTACACCAAATGCAATTAATTGTACACTTTAGGTAAATTGTATGTTTTATGGAAAAAATGATAGGGAGGATTGGGAGGAAAATACACCAAACGTAAGATAAGGACTATAGTTAGTACTAATAATTTTTTTTTCAGGTGAGCGAGGCCAACAATTTATTAAGGTAGGGAGAGAAGAGAAATGGGAGAAAATAACAGATCACGGGTCCCCGGTAGAAGGTTAGGGGCTGAAGAGTGATAGAGAGGGCAGAAATGTCGTTACAAGCCAAAACTTTATTAATACATGCTTTTATATTTACCTCTGTAGTTAACTTTATCAATGTACTTTGTTTCTTATGACTTAAATTGACCATGGCCCCATCCAGGGCATTGATGGGTGAGTTAATCAATCAAAACAGCAAACACCTGGGACTCCTCCCATGCCATTAGCAAAGGGGTGGAATAATTAACAGTTTAAAAAGCAGGCGCAAAGTTAGTAATAATAATTTGATGATGTTCTTTCATAATTTGTAACAAATATTTCACAACAATGCAAGGTATTGGTGGTGGGATGATGAATGGGAGCCCTGCATGATTTGTGTATATTTGTTTTGTAAGTTTACAACTTTTACTATACACTTATTGTTTATGTATATTCATGTATGAATGATATATTTCAATAAAAATTTTTAAATGAAAAAAATAACAATGTGGCTTACAATTGGTCACATCTTGGATTTGATAAATTGAAGGAAGTATTTTTCTTACAAGTCTATAAAAAAATTAAAATCCTTCCCAAATTAATTATTTTCTGATTTAATAAAGAATTAAAATATAACCAAAATTCTAATGATATAAGAGAAAATAATTTTCAAATTTATTTTAAAAGTAAAATTCCAATTAAACCTTTTTTATCCACTAGAAAAGGAAAAAAAGAATTATACATCATGAAAAAATGGCTTTTACCCCAGATATACAAAGATTGTTAAACACAAGAAAATTAATTAGTGTAATAAGTGACATAAAAAAATTGAAGAAAAAAAATCACATGATCATCTCAATTGACTCAGAAAAGACATTTGACAAAACAGAGCATAATTTCTTGATAAGAACCTTCCAAAAGATAAGAAGAGAAAGAAACTTTCTCAACGTGGTAAAGTGCATAAGTCCACAGCTGGCTTGGTATTCAATGGTGAAAGGCCGAAAGCTTTCCCAATGAAATCGGAAACAAGTCAAGGATGCCCACTGTCACCAATGTTATTCAACACTTTTCTGGAAATTCTAGTTAAAGCAATTAGCAACAAAAATAAATAAAAGGAACCCACATAGGAAAGAAAGAACTAAAACTTTCACTCTTTGTTAATGATATGATCCTATATCTAGAAAATCCCCCAAAAATCAAAAATAAAGCTACTAAAACTAACAGATGAGTTTAACAAAGTAGCAGGATACAAGATTAATATGCAAAAATTTGTAGAGTTTCTATACATTACTTATGAGCAATATGAGGAGAACATTTTTTTAAAATTCCATTTACAATATCAACTAAAAGAATAAAGTATTTGAGTCACAAAAGACCTATATTCAGAAAACTACAAAGCATTGCTAAAAGAAACTAAAGATGGCCTAAATAAATAGAAGGGCATTCTGTGTTCAGGGATTGCAAGACTAAATAACATTAAGATGTCAATTCTACCCAAATTCATTTACAGATTCAATGCAATCCCAATAAAAAGCCCAACAGTCTTTTTGGAAGAAATGGAAAAGGCAATTATCAAATTTATTTGGAAGGGTAAAGGGCCCCGAATAGCTAAAAATGTTTTTAAAAAGAATGAAGTTAGAGGACTCTCACTTCCTGACTTTAAAGCATATTACTTAGCTACAATGGTAAAAACAGCATGGTACTAACATAAAGATAGAAATATTGATCAATGGAACTGAATCAAGAACTCAGAAACAGACACTCACATCTCAGGTCAAGTGATTTTTGACAAGACAGTCAAGTCCACCCAGTGGGCCAGAACAGTTTATTCAACAAATGGTGCTGGAAGAACTGGATATCCATATCCAAAAGAAAGAGGATCCCTATCTCACACCTTATGCAAAAATTAACTCAAAATGCATCAAGGACTGAAATACAAAAGCTAACACTACAAAACTCCTGAAAAAAAATGTAGGGAAACATCTTCTAATCTTGTAGTAGGTAGAAGTTTCCTAGACCTTACATATAAAGCACAAACAATGAAAGAAAATATAGATAAATGGGACCTCTGCAAAACTAAACACTATCGTTCTTCAAAAGACTTTATCAAGATAGTAAAAAGGCAGCTTACTCAAGGGGAGAAAAATTTGGAAACCACATATCCGAAAAGGATTTTATATCTGTCTTATATAAAGAAATGATACAATTCAATGATAAAAAGACAAGAAACCAATTTTAAAATTGGCAAAAGCCTTAAATAAACATTTTTCCAAAGAGGAAATACAAATGGCCAAAAAGCATATGAAAAATTGTTCAACAACACTAACTATTAGGGAAAATTCAGATCAAAACTACAAATGAGGTATCTATTCACACCTTATACAATTGCTATTATTAAAAATACAGAAAGCTGCAAGTGCTGGAGAGGATATGGAGAAATAGGAATACTCCTTCACTGTTGGTGGGAATGTAGAATGGTGCAGCCTCTGTGGAAGACAGTTTGGCAGTACCTTAAGAAGCTGAATATAGAACAGCTGTAGATCCAGCAATCCCCTTACTAGGAATATATTCAGAAGAACTTAAAGCAAGGACACAAACTGACATTTGCACATCAATGTTCATAGCAGCATTATTCACAATTGCTAAAATATGGAACCAGCCCAAGTTTCCATCAACCAATGAATGGATAAAGAAAATGTGGTATATACATACAATGGAATACTATTCAGTTGCAAGAAAAATGAAATCTGGGTGCATATGAAAACATGGATGAACCTTGAGTATATTGTTGAATGAAACAAGTCAGACACAAAAGGACAAATATTGTGTGCTCTCACTAATATGAATTAATATGATGAATAAACTCACAGAGGTAAACTCTAGAGCTCCTAGGAGATAGAATGTTAGTTGAGAATGGGAGCTAACACTTAATGTATGTAGAATTTTTAATAGGGTTAATTGTATAAGTGTGGAAATGAATAGAGTTGATGGTAACACATTATAGTGAGCATAAATAACAATGCTGATTTTTAAATGTGATTGTGGCTGAAAGGTGTTATGTATAACAGCATTTTCAAAGGTGGATGAAGATTGTGGTTAATAGAGTAAATATAGGAATATTCTTCTTTTATTAAAAGAGCATGGTGCTACATGGGAAATCTACAACTAATGTAACTTATGGAAAATAGTTAACAGTAATAACGTAATATTGTGCAGCAATGGTAAAGAAATTATGTTATTTCTAAGGGCCAACAATAGGGTGTATAAAGGAGTATGGGATTTTTCCTTTTGGAGTAATGAAAACGCTGTAAAATTGACTGAGGTGATAACAGCACAACTCTGTGGTCAAAATGAGAGCCACTGAGTGTACACTTTTACTGGATTGTACAAGGCGTGGAGCTGTATAACACACAGGGAATCCAATGGTAGAAGATGGACTGTGGTTAACAGAACAAATATGAGAATATTCTCCCATGAACTATAACAAATATATAATATTAATACAGGGTGTTAATAATCAGGTGGTTGGGGGAAAATTGTGCCAAATATAAGATATGGGCAAGTACTATTATTAATATTTTTATTACTGTCATAATACATAGTTTATAACAAATATTTCACAGCAATGCAAGGTGTTGGTGGTATGGTGATGTATGGGAGCCCTGTGTTGTGATATCTGTTTGTTTTATAGGTTCACATTTTTTACTATAGCTTACTATTTATGTATGTTCATATATGAATTATAAATTTCAATAAAATTTTATTAAAAAAGGAAAATTACCTTAACTCATCACTTAGATGAAGAGGTGTCAGAATGATTTTTTAATAACCTCACTATATGCTGTCTACAAGAAACTCTTCATATATAATTATATAGATTGACTAAAAGCAAAAAGATAGGACAGGATATACTATGAGAAAAACTAATCAAAGGAAAGTTGGAATGGCCTAATTAATCTCAGAAAAAATAATCTTAGAAAATTACCAGGGATAAAAAAGAGACATTACATAATGACAAAGGGACAATTAATCAAAAAGACATAAAAATCCTGAATGCATGTGCAGCTAACAACAGAGGTACAAATACATGATATTAATATGGACTAAACTAAAAGGAGAAATTGAAAAATCAATAATTATAAATAATTCAATATTCTTCTTTCAATAACAGAAGCAGCAGATTATAAATAAGTAAAAATACAAAAGAATTTAAAACAATATCAATGAAATGAATCTAATTTATAGAACACTCCACATATTAACAGCAGTATTCCATTCTTTTCAATTGTACATGGAACTTTCACAGAATAGATGATTTCCCCCATCATAATATAAACCTTAACACATTTAAAAGAAATAAAATCACACAAATTATATTCTCAGACTCATAATGAAAGTAAATTAGACATCAATAAGAAAAACATAGCTGGAAAATCTCCAAATGCTTAAAAACTTTTAAGAAACACAGTTATAAATAATCTAATAAATCCATATAAGTTCTAATAATCTTAAAGAGAAAGTCTTGAGGGAAATTAGAATATTTTTTTAACTGAATTAAATGGAAACATGCCATAGCAAAATTTGCATGATACAGTTAGCACAGTTCTGAGAGGGAAATTCATAGCACAAAATGTTTACAATAGAATAGAAGAAAGGTCTTAAATCAATATTCTAAGCTTCCACCATGAAAAACTAGATAGAAAAGCAAAATAAAGCTAAAGCAAAGAAAAAAAAAAAGGAGAAACAATAAATATAAAAGAAGAAATATTAAGATTGAAACAGAAAAACAATAGAGAAAAACAATTAAACAAAAAGCTGATTAATTAAACAGATCAACATAATTGGTAAATTTCTAGTAATACTAGCAAGGAAGAAAAGAGAAGACACAAATTAACAGCATCAGGAATGAATGAGTTGATATAACTATAAAGCTGCACACAATAAAAGGAATAAAAGGGAATACTATGAACAACTCTACACAAATAAATATGACAACTTAAATGGAATGGACTAATTCCTGGAAAAGTATAAACTACCAAGATGAAAGAGAGAACATGAATAGCCTTATTAAATATTGAAGACATTGAAATCATAGTTTCAAAGCCTTCCCAAAATGAAACCTCTAAGCCATGATGGCTTCACTGGTGAATTCTACCAAACATTTAAAGCAGAAATAAGGCCAATTCTATACCATTTCTTTCAGAAAATAAAGTATGAAAGAATATTTTTAACACATTTTATGTGGCCAGTATTACCCTGACATCAAAAGCAGAAAAAAAGTTAATACAATAAAAGAAAGAAAATTACATAGTCCTCATGAACATACACCCAAAAATTCAAAATAGTATCAAATTAATTCAGCAATAAAGGAGTTTTTCTCATGGAAATGCAAAGCTAGTTTAAATGTTAATCAATATAATCCACTATATTAACAACTGAAAGAAGGAAAATCACATGGTCCTATAAATTTTTCCAGAAAAATAATTTTCATAATTCGACATTCATTTTTGTTAAACAACACTCAGAAAACTAGAAATAGAAGGGAATTTTCTCAAATCAATAAAGGGCATCTGCAAAAAACAAACAAACAAAAAAACTAATATTTACTTTTAAAAATTGATTCATTCAGCATACCACACATCAGAACAAATTTCAATTGAGTCAGGAATATACATGAAAAAGAAAAATCCATACAAGTATTAGAACAAAGAATGAGTAAATACTTTATGGTTCCAAATCCAGAAGCAATAAAAGATTGATGAATTTGACTACATTTTAAAAAATTCATTGCAAGAAACATAATAATCGAAGTCAAATACAAGTGACAAACTCGGAAGCAATATTTCCAAAATTGTATCTCAGAGAAAATGTTCTTAAAATTCAGGGAAAAATGGGCAAAAAATACTTGAATAGATATCTCTCAGAAAAATATATGGAACACTTGAACCTAAAAACATGCAATGCTTCACTCATAAGATAATAGAAAATGAAAATTATACTAAGATGCCATTCCTCTCTAGTTATAGTGGTAAATATTCCAATAATTGACAAAGCATTCTGTTGATAAGGCTTTGGGAAAACAGGCATTCTCATACATAGGAGGGGAATTGGAAATATCCAATGAACCACATTTGCATTTGAACCAGCAATCTAACTTCTAGGAATTTACCATAAAAACATATACACAAGTGCACACATTTAATCATTGATAGCAAAATTTTAGGAAAAACAAAAATGGCCGTCTATAGGAGACTGAATAAATCATAGCACAACCATATGATGGAGTACTATACAGCCATATTAAAGGATGAAAAAACTCTATAAACTGATTTTATTTAAAAAGTCATTTCCAAGATAAATTAAGAGAACAAAAGCAATGAGATCTAAAATCCCTTAACAAAATAAAATAAGAATAATCAAAAAATAAAAATAAGTAGATGAAGTGAGAATGGCAAAACTTTGCTTACCATAGAATCTTCTACTTCTACACTATGCTCACTTCATTAAATATGTTTGACATTTTTCATAATAAAAATTTTAAAACCTTGGAAGTTAAAAATCATATAAAAAAATAAACTAAAAAAATCATATACAACAGGTTTTATTTATACTGGAAGTTTCCCTCTACTTATAAAAGATTTGATCTACATAGTTTATTTCAGGCCAAGGAATCATAACTGTGTATCTACCCACGTTTCCTTTCTTAAGGTTTCAAATGGAAAAGAAACCTAATGGAAGATGCAAACCTTAATACCTAGCTTGGTTTTAATCAACAACAACAACAACAAAAATACTGTATGACTGTATTACTATGAACTAAATATATTGTGCACCATATTGTATGATTCTACTTATGTAAAATGTAAATATAAATCAATTTATAAAGATGAAATTTTATTGGTAGTTATGTAGGGCTAGAGAAGGCATGCTAAGTGGTGTGGAGTTTTTCTTTTTGGAATAATGAAATAATTCTAAAATTTCTTGTGATGATGAATGCACAACATTGTGATTATATCAAAAGCCATTGATTATACACTTTAGATAGATCACACAGTATGTGAATATATCTTAGTAAAACTGCCTAATAAATAAATAATTGTGCAAGAATATCCAAAAAGAGTAGCTATACACAGCAGACGAAACAGAGAGAGATTGAGAAGTGAAGAATTTTCTTGTTTGTTTGTCTGGTTTTTATTATTATTATTGAAATAATGAAAATACTCTAATAATGATTGAAGTGATAAATGTACAACAATGTGATTATACCACATACCACCAATAGTACACTTTGGACGTATTGTATGCTTTATTAATATGTATCAATAAAATTGATTTCTTAAAAATTAAAAAAAATGTTCTCAACCAACGATTACAGAGAGCCACTCTTAACTGAAAAAGTAGGTTTTACCATCTTTTCATTCATGAGATTCTCTAGAGAACACAAAATAAAACTCCAACAAGACTAGGGACTGAGTGCATGTACCCTAAGGAATGGCAACTTTTGCTGACCCTGAAAATGCTTTCTTTTCTGCTGCTGTTACTCAAGCATTAAAAGACATTCTGCTCTTCATTTTTCTTTAGAGAAAAATCGATATTCTCACTTCTTTGGTAAATGGTATTTGCTTTTAAAAGCATGGATAGCTAGTGGGACTTAGTGAATTTTATTCTCTTGATGGGAAAGAAAATTTAAATGCTCAACACTAAACATTGGAGAAAATAATCTGTCAAGAAAAAAGAGAACTTCCCACAAGTTAAGCAAAACCTATGACTTTAGTTCATTTTTGCAAACATGAAGTGTAATATTTAGAATCTAGACACGGAGAAAAATGGAAAAATGTTTATCTTGCTATTTAAAAGGGCACAGTCCCCTGAAATTTTGAGAATTTGAGCTTATTTTTCTTTTATCTCCTTGTCCCAGTAAAAGGATATTCAAATATTTCCCTTGAAATTCATGCTATGTGACTGCCTCTAGACAGTTTCTTATGGATTTCTTTATCTTTTATTCAATGCTGAAATACACTTTTTAAAATTTAAATTTTCATTTAGCTTGCTTTATCCTATAAGTTCTGCAATTCTGCTGTATTGAAAAGACTATGGAAGAAGTATTACTAAAACATCTTTTTACTAAGAACAATCACCACCATAGAATTTATGACTTTGCTTGCATGTCTAATGTGGAGATTGACCCAAACTTAAAATACTGCCTCCCCCATCATGTCTCTGTCACGGCCTCACTTATGTGCTCTCACCATGCACTGGATTTCTATTTAGCTTGTCTGTGCTATTACGTTGTGAGTCTCTTGAAGGCAGGAAGACTCTCTTATTTTTTTCATTTTCTCCTCTACGCAAAAGGTTCTCAAGAAATATTTTAAATACATAAATAAATGAATAACTAGAAATGGATGCCTTACATAAATCACTCATACAAATATTCCTCCTCCATCTACAGAGGTGAATATTTCTCTTCTCTTAACTGCTCCTGACCCCTCACAGCACAGAGCACGCCACTGGCCGGGACTCATCCCTGATCCCTGCTTCTTGAACCTTGCCAGGCAAGGCCAGTCTGTGTTAGCAGGACTCCTGTGAAAAGGGGGAAGCAGAAATGGGACACATTTGCTCCTGAAGCCTTCCCTTCAGCCCTGTTCCTCATGGAACCAGCCAGCATATTATTGTCAGAGTTTCTATTTGTTTTAGTTTTTATCTCATACTCTTTTCCATCTAATTCAAAAATCAAAGTTGTTTTTGTTTGCTTTGAAATGGAGTTGAATATCACTGCTTGTCAGTAAAAAATGTGAAGCAAACAAATTTTGAGTCAATATTCAAACAGTATATAGGCATCCTGGAAAGCTATAAATTCCAAAAAGAAAAATTCAGGAGATAACTAAAATCCTAATAATTAATCTTTATTGAGCACTTAATATGTGCTAAGCATTTTACTTTACACTTTATCCTCTAGCAATTTTTGAAATAATCAGCATTTCCCTTTTACTGTTGTATGATAAGCTTTCAAAAATTTAGCCAGAAATCCAAATAGTAAACATAAAAAAGTAATGGATTTTCCCAAATAAACTGTAGCATTCTTTTGATCCTAATTCATTCATAGGATAAGCTGACTGAAGGACATTGATTTGTGGTTAAATATTTCCACATACTGGGGTGATGACAGAATTTGTTCTAGGTGAAGTGGGGGAGCTTTAGGTCTTGGGACCCAAGGAAGAAAATGTGGCCCTTCATAAAATAACCCAACCAAGCAGCTGAAAGAAGTCCTACATTTTTAGGGGTCACCTCCTAGTTTTATTACCAATAATACCAACTATTTCTTTCCATAGGATAATAATGTTTTCACAACTAATACTGAATCCCAAATTTCTTTTATTCTTTTAATTTTACAGACTTGATTAACTAAAGTACTTAACTAGAAATGCTCCACTATCTTTCAGTAATTTGAATCATTAGACACAGTATCATATTGTAATCTCAGCATATAATAGTCTTTTCTTCAAAGGAAGTCTTAATTCCTAAAAATCAAAACAAAGCAAACAACAAAGATATACATATATGCCATCTATCTTTTTGTATTTTGAGCTGATTTAGAAAATTAATTTCAGGCTTATGCTTAAAATTTCATTAGTGCTTTCCTGCTGTGATTCTCCAAAATGTTCTAAATCAATTGTAGGATGTTAAGGCCCTCATTTTCCCTTCCAAGCTCTTCATCACTTTGCCAGTCAGTATCATTTCTTGAAATTTCTCCTTCCTTTCCTCTTTGGCATCTTTCCTGACTATTCTTTACCTTCTTTAAAAACTCCTTTATATCAGCATATATCAACTCACTTTTCTTCTCCTACAGCTTCCAATATATTGGGAAAAAAATGAAAATATACCCTGCTTTAAATTATGATTCAAATTTCTTAATTAAGTGATAAAACCTAGTGCCAGTTTGAATAAGCTACTTAAGGAGAATAAACAAACAACATTTTCATGTGAAAGTACCAAGAGGAAATAAACATAATGATAGCAGTAAAACTATGGAGTTGACAGCAGAGGGGTTACAAGGGCTTTAAAATTCATGAAACAGTATCTGTCACATAATGTCATCAATAAATAGTTCATATTTATCATATGCATAGGAATGTTAAAGCATTCAGGGGGTTTATAATAAAAATTTAACATGAGATATTTTTCTTAATTCCTGGGAAATAATTAGCAAAATATTTTCTGATAGGTTCCAAACTGATCCAAGAGAAATACAAATATATGCTCATTCATTACTGAGCAATCTATTCCAGAGAGATAATTAAAATATGAATATGGGTAAAATTGCTAGATAATGTTTTCTTTGAGGCTGAACAAATATAAGTTAATACTAAAAAATGTTAACATCAGACCAAAAAAACCCAAACACATTATATTAAATGAAGGAGACCAGACACAGAGTAGTACATGTTATATGATTCCATTTACATAAAATGTAAATATAAGTCAATTTATAAAGATGAAATTAGATTAGTGGTTATGCAGGGCTGAGGGAGGAATACTAAGGGGTATGGAGTCTTTCTTTTGGGAGTAATAAAATTGTTCTAAAATTTTTGAGATGATGAATGTACAATATTGTGATTATAATAAAAGCCATTGCTTATACACTTTGGATAGATCATATGGCATGTGAACATATCTCCATAAAACTGATTAATAAACAAACAAATAACTGTACAAAAATAGCCAGAAATAGCAGCTATGTACAGCACGGGAAACCGAGATTGAGAAGCAAAGAATTTTCATGTTTGTTTGTTTGTCTGGTTTTTGTTATTATTATTACTGAAATAATGAAAATGCTTTAATAATGATTGAAGTGATGAATGCACAACTATGTGATTATACCAAATACCACTGATTGTACACTTTGGATAATATGTATGTTTTATTAATATGCATCAATAAAATTGATTTGTTTTAAAAAAAAGTACATGGAGTGATGTAAGCATTCACCTTACCCAAATACACCCTAATGATAAATGTACAGATTAATTTTTATTGATCACTAAGTTTATCTGAGAATTTACAATCAGAATAAAATAAAAAAGTTCCGTAGAATATGGATAGTGAAAGTTCTAAAAAGGTATTAATTTAAGTATCATTTTATTCATGTAAAGTGCTGAGTGGTAAATTCAGCACATTTCTAGAACATATATGCATATCTTATTAGTTTCCCTTAAACATAGAAAATTCACTTCTCGGTGAATAGAACTTTAATGTATATGAAAGTTAAATTTCAAATTTCTTTAGCTAATTAATCATGAAATTACATTGAAAGTATAAGCTTCTTTAAAGTGAGAGTTCTGTCATAAAATGTAACAAAAGGTGATTTTTATAAAGAAAATATAAATAAATTCAGCAAACATATGTGTTTTAATGAAATTCAAGGAATCTTAAAAAAATTGAAATAACTCCAAAGTTATTTATTTTGCTCATTTTTTTACAAGTAAAACTAAATTTCATCATATACAAAGGAAAAAAATGTTTAAATAATGCAAGTAACAAAAAGTTTTTATTTCCACTCATTTCAATAATGGAATAAGTCCATTTTTTAATCTGCTCCTTTAGAATGTTGTTTGTTTTTTAATTACATGTGTTAAAAAATACAAATATCTATGTTTTCTGGTTCTCTTTATTTCTTTAATTTTTTTTTTAAATTAAAGCAGTTGTGAGTTAACAAATAATCACGCATACCATACAGGATTCCAGTACCTCACTCCACCATCAACACCTTACATTGTTATAACATGTTTGCTACAAATGATGAAAGAACATCATTATAATTTTACTGCAAGCTATAGTCCATAGCTTATATTTGGTGTATTTTTCCCACAAACCATTCTGTTCTTTTTAAATAACCATGCATTGTAGCCTTCTAGGCATTCTTATCCACTGCATTTTGAGGTATTTTATTAATAATGTTTTGATATATGCTTTGGTTTAACTACATATTGTTAAAGGTGACCTTTCAGTTTGATTGTTTAGCTGACTTTGGTGCTAACAAGATAAAGAATGAAGTGTCTAATGAACCTTGCGTATGGAAATAATGATAGATAGCTTACTTGGAATTCTACAGACACAGCACTGCCAACACTGCTGAGGAGTCTTTGGAACCTAACTAATTTTAGAGAGAGGCTTTATTGATTGCACAGAGACAGGGCACATTTTAATCATTTTTACAGCACTGTATTGCCTGAGGTACCAAAATCCATTAAACAAGGATTATAAACTTTGTTTTAAACTGAATCCTAAATTGTTTCTTGATGTATAGTCAACAACAACTCTGCAAGATCAATCACAGTAACTAAGGCATATTAAAATGAACTTGTTTAATTTTAATTGCTCATATGCCTGATCCTCTGAGGTGCACTTGTTCATGAAGCTAAATTACTTTTCTCCCATCTAGGAGTTTCCTTTTAGTTTACATTGCAATTTTTTCCTAAGGCCACCAACATGTTCTAGTGTTTTACACTTTTACCTTTAATTTCCTCTTCCTATACTTAAAACCATACTAGAAATAACACTTATATATGACCTTTCTGTCATTCCCTGTATATTTTAATCTTAAAGGGAATAACATGCTTTAATGAAATTATTTGAGTTGTTTGAAAAACTATCATGTACTTTTTAAATACAGACACATATGCATATATTTGTTTCATGTGGCTGTTTTCTTACAGTATCTTAATAGTTTAATGACTACCATGATTCCAGGAACAAAAACATTTGGTTTGTTAAATACCATTTGAATTGTCTTGTTCTAAATGGGTACTTTCATTGTGTTTGATGTATTGCATTGACACATTGTAAATATTTAAGATGTAAAAAATTTAAATCAATACCCTTATCCTGTGGCATATGAGGAAAATGTCACCAGCCAGCTGTTGCTTTGGGCCTCAGGTTCTACATCATAAAGTAAAGGTAAGATAGAGATAAAACAAAGGAGAATCTGAATCTCATTATGTCAATGTATTAGTCAGCCAAAGGGGAGCTAATGCAAAATACCAGAAATGGGTTGGTCTTTAAAAAGGGTATTTATTTGGGGTAGAAGTCCACAGTTACCAGACCATAAAGCGTAAGTTTCTTCTCTCACCAAAGTCCATTGCCACGTGTTGGAGCAAGACAGCTGCCGACATTTGCCAGGGTTCAGGCTTCTTGGGTTCCTCTCTTCCCGGGGCTGCGTTTCTCTCCGGGCTGAGCTCCTCTGTTTCCTCCACAAGGTCAGCTGTAGACTATTAAGGCAAATGGCTCGCTTCTCCCCTCCTGGGGCCTTCTTTCCAACATCAAAACTCCAACTTCAGAACTCCAACTCAAAAAACTGCTCCCTCTGTCCTTTGCCTTGCCTTTTATATTCGATTCCCCCACCCACCAAGGGGTGGGGCTCAACACCCTACTGACGTGGCCCAGTCAATGCCCTAATCATAACTTAATCATGCCCAGATTAACAGATCAGTTTACAAGCGTGATCCAATTATATTTTTGGAATTCATAATTACATCAAATTGCCAAATGGCTACAGTTGATATACTTGAAAATGCTGTATAAATTTAAATATCTATTATTGTTGTACATGTATACATGTACACATATGCTTACACATATATATTATCTACTCAACTCGCCAAATGATCACTAAATATACAAGTATGTATTCTGAGGAAATGAGGTGGAGGAAGAGAGTACAGTATGGGGGATGATCCATCTATAATTTTAAAATGCATTTTTAATTTTTTAATCAGTTTTATTGAAACATATTAATAAAGTATACAATCCATCCAAAGTGTGCAATCAGTAGTACTTGGTTTCATCACATAATTGTGCATTGATCGATTTCTTCAATCATTATTAGAGCATTTTCATTATTCCAATAATAAGATTAATAAGGAATTATAGAAAGCAAAATAACTAAACAAATGGTACTACATATTGTTTGACTCCATCTGTATAAAATATACGTACAAAAAGATTTGAAAGACGGAAACAGAATAGCAGCTATATACAGTGGGGAAGCATAGAGAGATTGAGATGTGATTATTAAGGGGTAGAGCTTATTTTGTCTTTTTTGTTTATTATTATTAAAAATATACATTTTACGTTAAAACAAGCTTCATTCATTTTCGAAGATAAAGGTTTACAACAATTAGACCAATACTTAAAATTCCAGTCTTGCTAGGTTAATAGCAAGCTAAACACTAAATTTATATTATCACAAAACACATCCATTATATATATATAGTCAAACTTTAATTAACTTAATTGTTCTTTAACTGTCTGATTTCAAATCAATAAAAATGTTTAAATATTAAAATTTCTTCAATGTTTTAAATTTCAAATGAAGTTGATTACCACTGTTGGTGACGTGCCTTTAAGTATAAATTAAGTAAAAAATTACTAGCATTATCATATTTAATAATAGGCACATTACTTCACTTCTTTAATATATCAAAGTGTGCTCACTTTTGAGTTTATTATGAGCCACTATTTATTATTCTGATGAAACTATTCAAAATTCAAGAATGAAATGTCAGTGGTAAATTAAGCTTCTGTAGTCATAGCAGTAGCTGGAGATAGTCTTCTTTTTCTCAACCTTTGAATACATTGTAAGTTTAACATCTCTGAAATGCCTTTTCTATTTACTATAGGAAAGAGATAAGTACAGCATGGCATGGTGTATCAGCTCCTATTTGCTGCAAAACCACGTACCCCAATATGCATTGGCCAAATACAGCAAACATAGTTTTAGGGTTGGTTGAACAGTTCTTGTCAGAATCAGCTAAGCTAAGGATTGCCTCACTCACCTATCTGCGGCCTCAATTGGAAGAGCTGGGGCCACTCTCTACATGGTCTGTCATCCTCTAGTTGGCCAGCATGGGCTCCTTCACATATTGGCACAAGTATTTCCAGGAACATAAGAGAGCAATTCTCAAAGTGTAACTAGTCCAGTGTGATAACATTTATTGCCCAGCACATAACGAACTGTTCTTATAACTTTTTACATATTATCTGTAAAAAATACCATGGGTGTCTGTGCAGATCCCCTTTACCAAATAATTGCATTTATCCTCTAGCTGTCATTATACTTGCTAAGAGCTTGTGCTTTTGATAAAGTTGCTTGAGTTCTTTAAAGGTTTGTTGTTGTTGCTGTTATTAATAAACTTTATCTTTAGAGAGGATTATGTAGATTTATATCTACAGAAAAATTACACCAGAAGTATAGGAAATTCCCATATAAAGTCCCCGCACAAATGCACACATAGTTTCCCCTATTATTAACATCTTAGTTTAGGGTGGTACGTTTGTTACAACTGATGAATCAAAACTGAAGCATCGGGAAGCGGCTGTGGCTCAATCAGTAGGGCTCCCGTTTACCATATGGGAGGCCCCGGGTTCGGTTCCCGGGGCCTCCTGGTGAAGGCAAGCCCGCCCACACGGCGTGGTTAGCTGACCCAGTGAGCACAAGCAGCAAGGGGGGGATAAATGAATAAATAAATAAAATCTTAAAAAAAAAAAAAAAAAAAAAAAAAACTGAAGCATTGCTACTAACCAAAGTCTATAGTTTACATTGCGGTTTATACTTTGTGCTGCGCAGTACCATAGGCCTTGGCAAATGCATAATGCCAGGTGCCCATCACCGCAGTATCATACAGAAGAATCTCGCTGCCCCAAATATGTCCCATGTTCCACCTATTCATCCCTCCCTCTCCCTTCTGAACCCCTGGCAACTACTATCTTTATATCAATATTATGAGTTCTTCGTTTACACAGAATAATTATCTGCAGCCAAAGGAATTCTGACTAGTTCTTTGTTGGTTATCTATCCTTCCTCTTTACTACAATAGGTGCTTATTGCAGCAAAGTTTACCTTAAGGCTTTAGTTTACTATGAATTTTTAAAACTGAAAATGCATATTTACTACCTCATTTATTTTTCTTCTTTTTTCATTAGGTCTATTCTTAAGCACTATGGTGGATTACATTTGCTGGTATAATGACAAATCAAGAAAGTGAAAGCAAAATCATTGCCAAGACAAAGTAGTGAAAAAATTAGTACCAAAGAAATGGAAGACAAATTTTATTTTTAACAGGACGATTAAGAAAAAGAAATACTGCATATAAAAAATTAGAAATATATATGCACTACCTTAGCATTCAAGAAAGTTTAAAATGAAACAAATTGTTATGCATTAATTATAAAGATTTTTAAATATGTTTTCCCAGAAGATCATTTCGTCATAAACATCTTTGAAATTAAAGGAAACATTGAGGTAGTTAAATTGTTTTGAATACCTCAGATGCAAATGCAAAGAATTAATATGGAAATAATAATAAATTACATTCCTGCTATTTAAACACTGACTCTCCCTTTGAAACTCCTCTATTTCCGTATCAACACCACAATATTTGTGGTTCACATAACATAGCAGTATTTTCCCATTTATTTATTCATTTTAGATCTGCCTAGATCTGCCTGTTTACATAGCTCTGCTTATTACCTTATATTTGAGGCTTAATTTGCCTAACATTATTTTATAAATTCTTGTCACTTCAGACTATTTTCTCATTTATCTTTAAATCAAGCAAGAATTACACTAACTTATTCTTTCCTAGGACTTTTTTCCTATTGAGCCAGGTGGTGTTAGTGTGATGCCAATTAAAATTTTCAAAGCTAATGACTACACAGTCTTGTTTGGGAAACAAATTTGTTAGGAAATAAATAACTGTATCTTAAATTTCCACATTTATTTCTCACAATGCTGTCTTACTACATAGAAAGGAATGACTTCAAATGTAGAGCAAATCTGTCTGTGCTAAAACTTCCAAAGGAGCTTACAATTACCCCAGAATTTAATGGGGACAAGGAGCTTAAAATTCAACTACTGCTACTTTAAGATAACGCTTCTGAAATTTTGTGTCTAAGGAAGTAAAAAGGAAAACAAAAATACTTCTTATTTTCTTTTATAATGCAATTTCTCTAAACAAGTAGAGCTCTAGATAATTAGCTAAGTCCAGCCCAGTATGACTGTAGATAGTCATCCACTCAGTAGAATTTTGTCCTGTAACCACCCTCAAAGGCAAGCTGGAGGCTGCAACACCCCCTTTAGCATCTCTGGTAAATCTGGTCTTTTGGTAACATATTCTTATCAGTTTTTGTTTGTTTGTGAAGACTTTGAATACACCCTCATTTTTGAAGGACAGCTTTGCCAGATACAGAACTCTTGGCTGGCAGTTTTTCTCTTTCAGTACCTTAAATACATCATACCACTTTCTTCTCTCCTCCATGGTTTCTGAAGAGAGGTTGGCACTTCCTCTTATTGAGTTTCCCTTGCATGATGCTTCATTTTCTCTTGCTGCTTTCAGAATCCTTTCCTTATCTCTGATATTTGTCATTTTGAATAGTAGGTGTCTCCGGGTAGGTCTATTCAGATTTATTCTGTTTGGAGGGCACTGTCTTTCTTGAATATTGATATTTATGTCCTTCATAAGGGTTGGGAAGTTTTCATTTTTTTTTTCTGCCCCTTTGCCATTCTCTTCTCCTTCTGGGACACCAATAATGCAAATGCTTGTGCGTTTCACATTTTCATTCAATTCCCTGAGGTCTTGTCCCATTTTTTCCATTCTCTTCTCTTTCTGTTTTCCTGTCTTTTTCAGTTTAGAATGTTCTGCCTTCGAAGTCACAAATCTGTCTTTAAGCAATACAAATCTGCTTTGTGCCTCTAATGTAATTTTAATCTCATCCATTGTGTCTTTCATTCCCATAAGGTCTATTACTTTTCTTTGCAGGCTTTCAAATTGTTCTTTATGCTATCCCATTGTCTTCTTAATATCGTTTACTTCTTTAGTCATATTTTTTAAATTTAGAATTTAGTCAAATTCTTTGAAGTGGTTTAGGAGAGTTGTGTGATTATCACTGATTAATTGTCTTAAATCCTGTGTCTCTTCAGGATATTTGGTTTGTTCTTTTGGCTGGGCCATATCTTCCTGCTATAATTCATTCCAATAAGATTTGAAGAATTCCCAAATAGGAATTTGATTATCCAGAAAGAATTATAGCCTAAATGGAAACTGAATAACTAAACCAATACTTTATTTCATTCTTAGAGATTATGTCCAATAGTTGTTTCTATAAAAATTTGAATTATGTTATAATTAATTTCTCTAATAATGGAATTATTATTTACATTTATAAGTGTTTGTTGTTATAATATCTATTATAATTGATTATATTAAACCTAGGCTGGCCTTGCACTCTCTTTTAAAATTTGTAATTTCTTTCAATGTATTTTTCTATTTATTTTGCAATTTTACAATAAAAGTATTTTTAACAGCTAAAAAATAAGTCATTGATTATACTTTTTGGATAAATCATATGGTATGTGAATATATCTCAATAAAACTGATTAATAAACAAATAAATAATTGTGCAAGAATAGCCAGAAATAGCAGCTATGTACAGCAGGGGAAACAGAGAGATTGAGAGGTAAATAATTTTCTTGTTTGTGTGTCTGTTTTTTGTTTATTATTATTATTGAAAGAATGAAAATGCTTTAATAATGATTGAAGTGATGAACACACAACTATGTGATTATACCAAATACCATTGATTGTACACATTAGATAAATTGTATGCTTTATATTAATATGTATCAATAAAATTGATTTGTTTAAAAAAAAAAAGACAAGTTGGAGGAGACATGGCCTAGGAAAAATTAACATCATTATATTGCTTTTTATTGTACTGTATCATCCATGAACCACTATCACATCTGATTTATAGCCAGGATTCCTAGTTTGAGAAAACTTATGCAAACCTTCAGCTAACCTGTCTTCCTACAAATACAGTATACATCCTCTTTAAAATATGCTCATTTTTTACTTCCTGGATATCATCTACTCATTTTCTTGCCATCTTTCATATGACAAGTTCATCATCCTACAAAAATATTAATTTTGGCTTTCTTCAAGGTTTCATAAGCTTTCCCCCTTGTGGCAGTTTGATGTAATTATGAATTCCAAAAATATAATTGAATCATGCTTGTAAACTGATCTGTTAATCTGGGCATGATTAGGTTAGGATTAGGGCGTTGAGCCCCACCCCTTGGTGGATGGGGAATAGAATATAAAAGGCAAGGCAAAGGACAGTTGAAGCAGTCTTCAGAGAAGCAGTTTTGATGTTGGAAAGGAGGCCCCAGGAGAAGAGAAGCAAGCCTTTGCCTGATCGTCTACAGCTGACCTTGTGGAGGAAACAGGAGCTAAGCCCGGAGAGAAACGCAGCCCCGGGAAGAGAGGAACCCAGAAGCCTGAACCCTGGCAAAAGCTGGCAGCTGTCTTGCTCCAACACGTGGCAATTAATATTGGTGAGAGAAGAAACGTAACGCTTTATGGCCTGGTATCTGTGGACTTCTACCCCAAATAAATACCCTTTATAAAGACCAACCCAATTTTGGTATTTCACATTAGCACCCTTTGGCTGACTAATACACCCCTATTTCTTCCTCCAAGGCAATCACCCACAATTTCAATTATCCATTTGAAAATTATCCTTAGATGATTATTTGTAACCAGATATCTTATCTCAGCTCTAAAATCATATATCAAGCTATTTCCTCAAGGGTGACTATGACATCCAAGAAGGCAGAGACTATGTTTTGACCTTAGTATCTCCAGCACCTAACATAGTTCCTGGTGCATAGCAGGTAGGCATTAAATAAATGAAGAGCAAATGAATGAATTATAAATGAATGAATGCACATTTTAGTAAGAATAATTTGATGTCTATATTGATGAGCCTTTGATTTAGCGTGAAGCCTCTGGCAGTGTGGCAATGGAGTAGTGAGTGCAAGAATAAAGTAAAAGATAGCTAAGGACACCTTATTTAAAAGAGAGCTCTTCCATGGTTCTTGTGATGGTTAATTTTACATGCCAACATAGCTCAGTTATGGTGTCCAGTTGTTTGGTCAAACACTGGCCTAGTTGTTACTGTGGAGATTCATCATGGATGGGATTATCATCTACAATCAGTTAATCTTAAGTAAAGGAAATAACCCTCAATAATGAGGACTTGTCTCATCCAATCAGTTGGAGATCATAATAGCAAGAACTGAGGTTCCAGGGATCAGGACAAATTCTGCCTCAAGACTACACTCTCCACTCGTTTCTAGCCTCCAGCCTGACCCCCTATGGATATGGACTTGCAAGTGCCTGCAACTGTGAAAGTCAATTCCTTACAATAAATCTGATCTATATATTCATTCTGATTCTCTGAAGAACCCTGACGGACACATCTCACAATTGCTTGTCATTATTTCAATCTAGAAAGCCCTATCTCTTTCCCTTCCTTTATTTAAATAATTCCCATCCTAGAAAAAGAGACCAAAACCCATCTATTCCATTAATTTATCTCTTCTTACTGGATCCCAGACTATATGTTTCCTTCTCTGAACTCTTACCACACACACACACACATATATTAAGGCAATGGAAATAACATTAACTTTGGAAAGTAGCAAGCCTATGTTAAAACTCAGACCTGTCAATCCTTATCTCCATGGCTATAGGCAATTTTCTTAATATTTCTGACATTCACTGTCCTCATATCCTGTAGGGTTATTGGCAGGTTTAAAATGAATAAGATAGCACATAAAATTTACTTTCCACTGAAGACACTGAATCTTCACTTCTACTGTACTTAAAATCAAGTCCATAAACATTGGTGTTTAATTTTTTCTATGAATACTCCAGTTTAACCAGAGTGGTATGTTTAATGAAGTTCATCTAGGTCTTTGTATAGGTTTATAGTGAACATATTCATGAATATTATTTGAAATTTTTACGCTTAACTCTACATTTTTAATTCTTTGTGTTTTTGCTGGATAACTTTGGAAAATGGTCAAAATGGTGCCACAGACATGTCTGTTCACAGCTTTGGGGTGATGGAAATAATGATTGATTCAGGTCTACTGAAATCTTTTTTTTTTTTTTTTTTTTGCTGGGTATATTTATTATGCTAGAAAGAAGTATTAGAAGTCTACACAATAAGGACTACTGCATAAGGTTCTGATTAATACATTAGATATTAAATTTCAGGTCTGTTTTTCAGTTAAAAGCAAATGAAAAGTTGACATTTGTTATTATCAGCATCCTTTCGTTTTTGGATATACTTGTTTTACCTATTGCTTTGCAGCTACATAACTCAACCCAAAGCTTTTGGCCTTTAAACCATATGCTCAAGCTGATGATGAACACATGATTGACTTCTGATAAAAGGTAGATATGGTGGCTTGGAGCTATACACCTCAGAAAAACATGTTCTTAAACTAAATCCATTCCCATGGGTATACACCCATTGTAAATAAGATCTCTTGAAGATGTTACTTCAGTTAAAATGTGGCCCAGATCAATCAGGTTGGTCCTTAATCTGGATTATTGGGATACTTTGTAAGCACAGTAAAGTCACACAGAGAAAGCAACAAGGAGCAACCAAAAGCTGAAAGCCAAAGGAACCCCAAAGAGAAACTGAAGCCAAGAGATGCTGTCATGTGCATTACAATGTAGCAAAAAAGCCAAGGACCAAAGATCACCAGTAGCCAGCCCCAGAATCCTGCAGTTTTCTGGGAGTAAGATTTCATTTTGACTTCTCCTAACTCAAAATTGAGAGCCAATAAATTTGCATTGTTATAGCCAACCCATTACATGCTTTTTTTTTTTTTTTTTTTTTTTTTTTTTTGCAACTGGCAAGGTAAAACAGTACATATAGTAAAATAATCCAAATATGTCTTTTTCAAAGTCCCTGTGAATTTGAAATTCTAATAAAATATTATGATATAACTCTAAGAATTTAAAGTTTTTCATATAATACCTACAGACAGATGCTATTATAAAGCATATTTGTATTTTGTTACAGATAATAAATTATCTTCAGACACCTGAAAATTTCTGGGTTTCCCTACAGGTATGATGCTCATATTCAATTCCTTGCTCTCCTCTAACTAGTGTACATAAGATTTAGAGTTCTAGTGAGTTCAAACTACATTTGTACAGCATATTGTCGGTTTACTCTTTATTAAACTTCCATAGAGATTTATGTGGACAGAGTATCTAAAAATTAAGCAAAACAGACAAGTAAGGCTAAAAATTGATCACTTACTGCTACTTTTTCTTACAAATTGTAGGCTTTATTATATATTTGCTCTATGATATACGGATTGATTAAATCAGAAAATATAAAAATATACTGCATGAAGCATAACATTGCATGTAGTTTGTTATTTGCACTTTAATAGAGAAGGCATCCAAGTGGAAAACTGGGCCATCTTGTTACTGTCAAATAATTTCCTATTAGCTACTAACTTATACTCCCCCTAAAGTGAACATGGGGTACTTCTATATGAACAATGAATCTGAGGAGAATTTTGGACAATAGGAAAACTATGGCACAAGTCTGCTTCTTGATGGCCTAAGAAGCCTGTGACAAGTCCAAAGCCCAAAATACTGAGAGATTGCACAGAAAGATGTTTCATGATTATGCATGGAATTCATTAGCAATATTTTTAAACTACACAAACTGTCTTAGTAAAAACAGAAAATCAAAGATTCTATATAATTATCATTGGTGCATTCAGGAACAAAAGTATTGCATTGATGTCATCAACATGGCAATGTAAGACATGCCCTGATAAAGTCTCCAGAGAGAATCAGTGAATAAAACGACAAATGCCACTTGCTTAGAACTCTGGAGAAGGGTGGTATTAGTCAGCCAAAGGGGAGCCGATGCAAAGTACCAGAAATCTGTTGGCTTTTATAAAGGTTATTTATTTGGTGTAAAAGCGTACAGTTACAAGGCTGTAAAAAGTCCAACTCAAGGTTGCTTTCCCAATAAAGCCATTTGCCACGTGTTGAAGGTAGATGGTCACAGATCTCTGCAAGGGTTCCAGCCTTCCCTTCTAGGCTTTCTTTTCCTCTCAGCTGCAGGTTAGCATAGGGCTTATTTCTCAGGGCTTCCTCTGTGTCTCAGGGCTTCCTCTCTCTCCTGACATAGGGCTCATTTCTTTCTGGGCCTTCTATATTAGTCTTGGCACGCTTCCCAACGCCAGCTGCAAACTATCAAGCAAATGGCTCATCTTTCCCCAGGGCCCCAGTTTCAAAAACGACAGAGCTCTCTCTCTTCAGGTGTGTCTTCTTGAGTGAGTGTCAGTTTACAACAGCCCACCAAGGGGACAGGGACTCAACCTGGGTCACGCCTTACTGACAATAGCCCAATTAGAAACCCTGAATTGATTTTATCAAGTAAACTTAATCAGAGGCCCCTACTGAATTTAATACGATCAAAGGGTTCCACACCCAGAGGAACAGATTAGTTTATAAACATAATCTTTCTTTTATTGGGATTCATAAATAATCTCAAACTGTCACAATGGTAGAGACTGGAGAAGGATTTCAAAAACAATGCACCAAAGAAAAGAGGAATATCAGAAAATTACTGTTACAGACTACCAATCCAATCCCCTCCCCGTCACTCGGACCCAGACAGCTTGGGAGTCATGTGGAAGGAGTGGCCCAGGTCCCTCCTACCATGGACATGGACTATAGAGCCATTCAGAGCAGTGAGTTAGAACCTCACATATATCCAGGCAGATGGGCCCAAGTCCACAGAAATCTAGGGCGGAACACAAGCCTCTAAGTGGTGCTGCATAGAAAAGGTCGCCCAAAGTGGGAAAAACAAGGAGACCACAGCAGAACTGTTGGTAAGAGGTGCAGTGACCCAATCCACTTTCTGTAGACTGGACCACCTAAACGCAAAACAGCTTTTCTGGGGAGACCCACCTTTCTGGATTGACCCCATCTGGCTTCCCAGGGCAGGATACTCTTAACAGGGGAGAAGCAGGAGTCACAAAAGCCTCACAGGAAAAAAAAAAGATGGGGGACGGTGGGGGGGAATGGTAAGCTGAACTGCTAAAAGAACTGAAAGGTGTAAGGAAAAGGGGGCAATGAGTGAGGTAGAGAACTTTAAAAAATCATAGGAGATGGGGAGAAAATTCTGCACAAACAAAAACAGAACAGATCAATATTCCCAAAGAAGGAACAGAGGAATAGAAGCAAGTAGAAAGAAAGAAATAACAAATATTACAGGAGAAATAAATGTAATTGAGAAGGAAAAAACAATTCAGAAAGCTAACAAAACCAAAAGTTGGTTCTTTGAAAACAATAAAATTGACAAACCCTTAGCTAGACTGACACAGAAAAAAAGAAGATGCAGATAAATAAAATCAGAAATGAAAGAAGGGTGCATCACTACTGATTCTACAGAAATAAAAAAATATATTATAAGAGGATACTATGAATAACTGCATGCCAACAACTTAGACAAACTGGATGAACTGGACCAATTCCTACAAACACACAAACAACCTACCCTGACTATAGAAGAATTAGATGGTCTCAACAGACCAATTACAAGTAAAGAGATTCAATCAGTCATCAAAAACCTCCCAATAAATTAAAGCCCAGTACGAGATGTCTAAACAAGTGAATTTTACCAATCATTCCAAGAAAAATGAATACCAGTCCTGCTCAAATGTTTCAGAAAAAAATCGAACATGGGAACACTACTTAACTCATTCCATAGGCCAATATCACCCTAAAACCAAAGCAAGGAAAAGATACTGCAAGAAAGGAAATTTACAGAAGACTCTCTCTTATGAATATAGGTGCAAAAATTCTCAACAGAATACTTGCATATCTAATCTAGCAGCACATTAAAAGAATTATACATCATGATCAAGTGAGTTTAATCTCAGGTGTGCCAGGGTAGTTCAACACAAGAAAATCAATTAATATAATACACCACATTAACAAAAGGAAGGAAAAATGCCACATGATCATCTCAATTGATGTAAAAAAAAAAAAAAAAAAAAGTCATTTGACAAAATCCAGCATCCTTTCTGGACAAAAACACTTTAAAAAATAAGAACAGATGGAAGCTTCCTCAATATCATAAAGGGCATATATGAAAAAGCAATAGCTAACATCATACTCAATGAGTGAAAGATTGAAAGCTTTCCTTCTAAAATCAAGGAACAAGCAAAGATGTCCACTTTCACTATTGTTATTCATCATTGTACTAGAAGTTCTAGCCAAAGCTAGAATAAATAAAGGTGAACAAAAATGGAAAGGAAGAAGTAAAACTTTCACTATTTGAGATGACATGATCCTAAATATTGAAAGTCCTGAAAATTCTACAACAAAACTACTAGAGCTAATAAATAAATTCAGCAAAGTGGCAGTATTAAAGATATACACACAAAAATCAGTAGTGTTTCTATACACTAGTAATGAGCAATATAAGGAGGATATTAATAAAAATATTCCATTTACAATAACAACTCAAAGAATCAAATATCTACAAATTATTTTTAACAAGATGTAAAGGACTTATACACAGAAAACTACAAAACATTGCTCAAAGAAACTGAAGAAGACATAAATAAACTGAAGGACGTTGTGTTCGTGGATTGGAAGACCAAATATCATTAAAATGTCAATATTATCCATAATGATTTACTGATCCAATGCAATCTCAGTCAAAATTCCAGTAGCTTACTTTGCAGAAATGCAAAAGCTAATTATCAAATTTATTTGGAAGGGAAAGAGGCCTCACATTGTTGGAGAAGATGCTGAGAGTCAGAGTATAAAGGGTTAAGCATC